>VCRD01001110.1:21135-126982 GCA_006783055.1 Trinorchestia longiramus
AGCCCACCCTCGTCACAGCCCACCCTCGTCACAGCCCACCCTCGTCACAGCCCACCCTCGTCACAGCCCACCCTCGTCACAGCCCACCCTCGTCACAGCCCACCTGTACTTCGCGATAATCTCGTCCTCAGTGTCGTAGTAGAGGGGGCAGCTGCGTAGCTTTAGAGCCACCGCGTCCCCCACCTCCCGCACCTGCACCACAAGACGACAGGTAAATATTCCAACCACACAACGACAGGTAAATATTCCAACCACACAACGACAGGTAAATATTCCAACCACACAACGACAGGTAAATATTCCAACCACACAACGACAGGTAAATATTCCAACCACACAACGACAGGTAAATATTTCAACCACACAACGACAGGTAAATATTCCAACCACCCAAAACGCGTCGCAAATTGCGGTCATCCTTTTGTGTACCCCATTTTCACTTCAATTCAGAGTCAGTCCAGCTTACTTTAAATTTAACTTTACTCATTTTCCAGTGAACTTGACCAATTTAAAATTGGAATTAAAATGGTGTACTCGTACTGTCATAACTTTTTTCTCATGATCGCTGTCATTATTATTATTTTATTATTGTGAACAATGTCCGTTCATATTAGTGCAACCGCACATGAAAATATGACGTGTTTTTTAATGATCTTTTTTTATTTGGCAGTTAACGCCGCCCTTCCGAGGGAGTTTCCATATTAAAGGCAAAAAATAACTAAAAAATCTCGTACTTTATAGTAATTCAGCGCTTTTGGAATCTATCATACAGTGCTTGAAATACATGTATATACATCCATATCATCGAGAAGTCAAAACTAATCCTAAAATAAACACTTTATTTCAGCTCCTCAGTAATGGGTTGTTTCTAAATTAAGTTCTCTATTTAATTCAGCAGAGAGAGGCAGGAAATATATTACTCATAAATAAGTAAACCATGGTTTTCATTATACAGTATAGATTATATCAATGGCAACAATTTTTTTTGAAGCAGCACTCCCCACTTAATTCTACGTACGAGGGGTATTAACATTTCGCGATTAACATCAGGCAGCTACAGACTCTGTACACACCCACCTCTACAGTATCAGGGGCAATGTGCAGAGTGGTGCCCCACAAGTTCATAGCACTGAGACACACAGAGCCCTGGTCGTGCTGGGTCATTACGGCTGGGTAAGTGGGGGCCGGTATGGTCAGGCGGAGGATGGCCAAAATGAGCAGGAAGTAGAGCGGCATTGCGAACTCCTATCCGGGGAAGCATCACAATTAAAACGTGGTTTTTATAATATCTTCAGAGACAGGAGCACAAAGATATGCGAAAAAATGTTACAAAAACAATAATCCAACTCTTCGGTGGAATTAGGAGAAACGGTCAGTTTGCTTTCACTGTCATCATAGCAATCTTGTTTGTGACTGAATATTCCATGTATCCTCGTCGCTATCGCGATGACGGTTTTGTATCTTCCCTCCTCCCTGCTTTCTTCCTATCGTAATAAGTTCTTTCTCCCTCTTTCCACTCTCAGCTCGTGAACGATTAACAGTTACACTCTAGCTTCTCTTGCTTCGTCATAACTGCAATTCTTTTTCACGACCTTCTTCCTCCTGCACGTCTTGACTTACGGTGATGGTCTTGCGGCGCTCCCTCAGCTTGATGGTGAAGTTCCTGCGCACGAGGGCAACGTATTGCTGCCACAGGCTGCTCTCCATCAGCGTCCCCACCTCCACCACGGGCCCGGAGTTCCCCAGTGGGGAGGTTGCGTTGGCCATTACTGTAATTGCATTAGACGCAATTTTAGGACACGACAGTAAGAACACAAACTGGCAATATTAGTTTTCATTCCAGATCGACCCTACTGAGAGAGAATGGTCTTTTGCTACCTTACTCCAAGGCAATGCCTGATTATTTCTATTTTAAAAGCTCTACTATTCTAGACGTATGATTCATGTAGGATGCATAAAGTAATGAGTGATTAAAATCACGAAAGATGAACCAAAAGCACGTACAACTAACCCATTTGTTAGAGTAACTTGGGAATAGCCAACCAACAGAAATTTAATTGATCATAAAATTTAGAAAAATAATACCCATACCGGAGAAAAATTGCCCAGGGAAGAAATTTTAGCGTTCTATGTAAAGGGAACCGAGGTTACTCACACTACCACAAAAGCTCGCAAAAAAGAGACCGTGCCATCTATAATATAATGAATCATCACACGAAGAGGGTTGTGGATGAAGAAATAAATTCATTTTGACATAAACTGAACTACATTCCCCCTATTCCCAGATTGAGCATACACTTGTACGTCTGTTACAAACGCACGTGAAAGCTACATCATTGTCCAGCTTTCACGCACACTTTGCCCACCGAATTCCCCTTCAAGTCATAACAATAACTTGTTTCAACACAGCGCCTGAAACTCCATGACGAATTTTACCCTTTAATGTTTTTCCTGAAATAAATTTCTCCTCTTGTATCACTAAACCTCTGGTATAATAGGATATAAAATTATGTATGGAATGAAAATAGACAAACCTCAATAAATCATCCATGGATGAACATATTTTACTCATCAATTACTCTCACTTACAGGTTAGGTTTCATTTTAGGAAAAATACTAACAACGGGCTAAAACCGAAACGTTCGTTTTAAAACACTAAATCAATTGCATCGAATGAATGAAATATGATTGGAATTTATTTGTCTTTGTATCGCCTGTGAGCAAGTTTTGTTTGATGCGTAGTTTTTTGACCAGCCACCCACAACGGTTAGGTCCAGGTTAAGTATTACCGAGTTCAAGGTACAAGACATCATTGTTGAAGTACGATCTCACACGCGCGTGTTAACATCATGTTTTCACGCTAAAAGTTCGGCGATCAAGTATAAGATCCGTCAATACCTCAGCCATATTTGAGAATACAAATACTATCCTTCAAGTCACCAACCTCCTTCACTGAGATCCTCAAGCGTCAACTGGTCACAATCTGTACCTCCTCCTTCATTACCAGGCGATGTTTTCATGAGGTCATGAAGCCCAGGGCACAGTCAATTTTAATGTATTCTAATAAAACTGGGCAATTAATAATACAACCGAGTAATCAGAATACCTACTAATACTCAAGGCACTTTGAAAGACTTTGCAGAAGCAACCTGGAAAATGGAAAACTGAATTAACGTGAATGTTCATTTTAAGAAAATACAGACACATTCTAGTTATACAACTGACAAAGTTTAATGATCAATGCTAGAGAACAAAATATTCATTTATTGCGTAACAAATAATGAATTGTACCCGAGTACGTAGGCTTTACAACCAACGCACGTCATGTGCAAAGGTCAGAGAAAATACCCTGTTAACACTTTCTTATTCTGTTGCCCGCACACAAATGGAAAGCATTGCTGGGGTCTTGGAAGACTTCAAAGTTTTAATATCAGCGTCAAATCCAGCAGGGATAACGTAAAATACTGGTTGTATTTAACCACCACCTGACGACCCACCAGGTAAAAATTAGCAAACATAAATGAAGCGCAGGAACATGCGTTTTTACATCCCACAATGTGTTACTGTGCTACATAGAAACAACTTCAGAACCTAACGATAACAGAATAATTCTGAACAACATAATATTGTAACAACAACAACATGGATATATTGTAAGCACAGGTGAGAGCGGTCTACCGCCTGCAAGCAGGCAGTGAGAAAGCACAGGGTGACACAAAAAACAGAAACATTTAACAGTCCAATAAAACCAAGAGTGATGAAAGAAAAATATTTCATTTATAGTAATTGAAACCTTAAAACATGCCATTTAAAACCAGTGATAGAATTTAGATTATTTAAAAATTGCGTCCCGTAGATGGCATTCTCCTTTACGAATGCATTCTTGAAATCTGCTCTTGAGATTCCTCATTGACCGCTGCAACATCTCAGCTGGGATACTGGGCGTTTCATCCTGAATTCTCCGTTTTAACTCATCCAGAGTTGTTGGTCGGGTCGTGTACACTTCACTCTTGAGATTGCACCACAACAAAAAATCACAAACGAACAAATCTGGCGATCTAGGGGGCCAGGGAATGTTACCGAATCTTGAGCTCATACGGTTACCGAATAATTCTCGCACAGCCTCCAATGATTGAATTGCAGTGTGTGATGTCGCACTATTCTGCTGAAACCAGGTTTCTTGAACGTGTGGAAGATTCTTAAATCCAGGTGTAACGAAGGATTGTAATATCTCCACGTAACGATTCACAGTGACAGTGACTGTGATCCCCTGTGGGGAATGAAGAATCTCAAGAGCAGATTTCAAGAATGCATTCATACAGGAGGACGCCATCTACGGCACGTGATTTTTAAATAATGAAAGTTCCATCACAGTTTCTTAAATGGCATGTTTTAAGGTTTCAATTACTATGAATACAAATTTTTTCCATCACTCGGTTTTATTAAATCGTTAAAAAGTTCCCGTTCTTTCAAGTCCCCCTTCACAAGGTTAGTAGAGAGAAGGGCAGTATCGCATATATGCAGTGCATCACTTCAGAGTTCGGATTACAGTTGGTATTGGTCATTCTTTATTATATCTACCTCTGAAATACTTGACGTGATCGGCCTTTGAAACAATTTGGAATCGGTATGAGCCACTACTGGTCATTCAGCGCAAAATCAAAGTACATTCAGACCGTTACAAAACGTAACGTAGGTGTCGGTAACATGTTTAGAATAGAACAAGGCAATAGGAACAAGCCGTTTGGTCCATTCTTGTGTTTTTACCGAAGTCCCATGCCGTTACAATTTCAATTATGATTTCGGCAGCGGTGTGAGTAAAACATATCGACATCGATGTGGGCAATGGTCTACACTCTTGACTCATTTTACTTAACACATGCATATCGAATATTATTTTGGTCTAGTTACCGGCAAATTTACTTTTACCGGTGACTAGAGCCCCTATTTGCCTCGCGACAAACGCCGGGGGTCTGACGCGCTTGACCACTTCAAGAGTATCAGACATTTACCTGGTGTGAACATAACGCACCCTAAGGACATCGTAGTGACATTGAATATTTTTGATTGCGTTATAGTATCGCTAACTTTAGTTGCAGCTGTCAAACGTCATACACGCCGGTCGGTTCTAGTTACAAAAGTAACCAAGTTGTAATACAGTAATTTTATTCGTATTATTCATATTTATTTACTATAAAATTAGGTTCCCCTAATCACTTCAATATCAATCCTTATCTGGAGCACTGTATCATGTTCTTATTCCATTGTTCCCTTGTTCGTATAGTTCATAAGCAAAAATAAATAAAAACACATCTTTTTCAAATCAGAGCATCAGTCGACATATCTTATCTTTTCACATAGTGAAAATGGTCCATTCAGAGTTGTAATAAATATCCGCACAATCAGTCAGTACGCTTCTAGGAATCTGATTCACTTTTAACATTCATGACTGTCGCCATTTTTTCTTCTGCTCTAACTCTGCCACAAATACTAAAGTTACACCACATTCCATGGCCCGAAAAAAGGAAATATTTGAATGCTTTCGTTACTTGACGCCGACCATACAATAATCGAAGAGCAATCACTCCATAAAAATTTCAAATTTGATGTCGTAACACAATATGACACTCTCAGTTATTTTGTGACTAGATGGTTGGATGTCTGGCGGTAACCACAAGTACACTGTCACAACCGCACAGACAAACTGCGGGCAACTAGCGTGCTGTACAACAAAGCCATCATCTCTCTCTCTCTATCTTATCTGTACAAGGAGATTGAATGTTAGCTTAGATGTTTCACTGCAGTCATAAAAACTGGAGGGGATGACCTTCGCGATAGTGCCTCGGACACTAATTCTAGGGGATGACTATACGTCTACATATTTTGTACTTATTATATAATGTGCATTGGGTTTAATCCCAGCATTGGGTTTAATTCCAGCATCGGGTTTAATCCCAGCATCGGGTTGAAGACTGTTTTAGCAGTGGAATCTCAAAATTGAAAGAATGAAGTAGGCAATTAACACCTACTTCATTCTGGGAGCAAGATAAAGCTCATGATTACAACACATACTCAAGGAGCGTTAGTCCCCAGAACAATCCAATCTATCCAAGGAGTGCTGAACGATAATCCCCATTCCATACATTCATTGGATAAGCAGCCAACATAAACACTCATTAGTATGATACAAAACTCAAACATAAACAACATAGTGTTCGCGAAACAATAAATGGTAAAAAATACTCGTCCCGAGCGATAAGCCTTTCCGAGCTCAGTTATACACTGACATTTATCTCTACACAGTGCCGTGACGAATGCGGAAATTCTTTAGGCACACAGTCACTTAGCTAGTGTTTCTCAATTAAATTATTCAAAAATCGGGCTTCTAGAAGAAGGCTTGAAGTTCAGCTTGCGCGTCTCAAGCTTCCGTTAACCGAAGCTCCCACACACACATGTAAGAATAAAAAGCAGTAATAATGAAATTTTCCAGCTGTGAGAAGAACAATAGAAGGTCTGGAAAAACATCCATATTAAAAGTTCGATGATTAATGAGCTACATATAAACGAGACTTGAGTTTTTCCACCCCAATGACTGAAATATAATAATTTTATCCACAAGTGAATGTTATTTCTGAGCGGAGATTGGTCATGAGACCCACAAATGTTTAAATATTATATCATCCTTGGGTTTTCGTCTTAACTTACTCTCAAAGGAACCCAAAAATGTGCAGATCAATATCCTAGGTGACGAAAAATTTGGCAAAACAAAAACATACATTTCTGATTGAATTCAATCTACAATATGCAATGTTTAGAAGGAGCGCAGTTAGCATCAGCATTGGGTTGAAACAATTTTGCTACTTTAGATAGTCCTGATGAATGAAGCAAACGTTAATCGCAATGGTGATGAGTGGCATCTTTATTTTCGACGCCAGCAAGGTCATCGAGGTATGATGGTTGTGGCGTGGTTTCAAGCAGTATGCGCATATCTTAAAGCAGTACACGCAAGGTCCTTTATTCAAGTGTACGCATTATCAACACTTCGGGAGTGAATCAACTCTTCAGATTGGTCGACTGGTGAGCGTACCTGCTTGCTATGCGCGAAGACCCGGGTTCGACACCCGTAGTCGCTGTGGTCTGTTTGTGCTTGACTATCGGCGGCTAGAAATGTCCAGCAGCGCTACGCTGGGCACTCGCTGTAAGCCAAAGCTCCATCACGAACATCGACACGCCCTTACGAGCCTCCGCTCCACGTCGCAACGCAGAGGACGTGAATTTCGCTTGCAGCATCACTACTCTCAAGATCTTATCGATAAGCATCATCACTACTCTTAAAATATTAACATTAATTAATTTAAAAACCCATATGTCTGCATTGTATACTTTACTGGAAAAAAATTCTTGACTTTCTTTCTTCATAGAGTTCGAAATTCATGTCTTCAAATTGCCTCTTCCAAATGTTTTCACACAACGCTCAAAACACGAAATAACTTTACAGTAATATAGTGAGTTATTCAGGACCTCTCAAGCGCTGAAGCAACATATTCAGCACTTCATTCTCTCCGTATTACAGTAGTCCTTGCTAATGAAATATAAATATTGCAGCCTAGGACAAATAATAATTATATGTAATGCCTCTCGGACACGTTTTCCCAGCGTAATCTCAGCGCTCGCACCTCAGAGTTATTAACACAATAAAATATTATTCTTAACGCTTAGTATGCACGAGTGAGAAGTCCACCTCATGCACTGACGTAAAGCAGTAAAGATAAGGGTTCCGGTGGGTAATCTTTATTTAACGCTTTGAAGCGGGAAAACCAAGGCGGTCCTTAAACTTGAAAGCTCTGTCTTAAACCTTCACGCGAGTGACCTACAACTTCAGCTGATTCATGTACGACTTGAAAGCTCTGCACGCCTTCCAAGCTAGTGACCCGCACATATAGCGGAAACTTCATGCTGTTGAAGTTGAGCGGAACCTTTAAATGAGTGATATGCTTAGCTTACAGGGCAAATCACTCATCTAACACCTTTCGAATTATCCCTCTAACTAGATGCAATACATGGTTACATCACCTTAGTTGTACGAACGGCGAATGAACAGCGGTAGCGTTTTCAAGAACAAAATTGGGCCTCTGGGCAGGAGCCGCATCGCCGCGCAAGCTCAAAAATCGCAATTACATAATTCAAGTTGAGGAACTATTCTCTAACAGATATTCCCAGCGCTTGCATTAACTCCTTAAAACACTCTATGATCTCAGAATCATGGAAGGGACCCTTCTAGTCTCTCATCTCGCGTATAGTCTCCTCCTGCACAGATGTTCATGCCCCCCCTCAAAAAAAAAATTGGTACAGTTCATTTACTAATCGTAAGCAGACCCTTCATTTTTAAGTGAAACAACAACATCAGTACATTTGTTTTTAGTTAGCAAACTAAAATATTCTGGTAAATTTGTTGGTCTTTTTTAGTCCCCAAGTTTGACGTTTTTTCAAGCATAGAACATTACCATGTGTTGAAAAGTTGATGATTGCGACATAATGGAGTTGATGAAAAATGAATTAGAAAATTTATACGCTAGTCAATTCCATGAAATACGGTAAAATATATGACTAAATACAAGAGTAAACTAAACATTTTCAATCGAATATATCCTCGTATTTCGCAGGGCACCGTGTTGTAGAACCCTCCAATATTTTGCATTTTATGAGTAACTAATAAAACAAGATAAAAGATGAGATACGCTAATCGAAAAAGGCAGTCAAGTGTCGCTTTCCATTTCTCTCAATCTAATCGAAATTAACTTGTCCTAAACGTCAAGCAAAAGAGTTCGATGAGCTGGTCCCGTGCGTGACCGGTTAAGAAACACACGAATTCAAAATAACTGATTACTACTGGAGGTCGGATGCCCAAAAATAGGCATCAGATACCACATACCTGGAAGCCAATTAAGGCAGTGTGTGCTGCCAGCAGTATTACGCAGTACACTCGTTGTGCATATCAGCCTTCCGTTTTTCTCCCATGATTTACCCCCAGAAAATTAACTACGTACTGCACACCATAACAGTATACAAGAAATCAAATTGAACAGAAGTTTCGATATAAGAAAGCACAATATTTTTAGTTTGTACACATGAGGTCTTTAAATCGATGAAATATATCTCAATGAGGCTTCATTTGGTTGCTCCACAAGCGAACTCTTGCTCACTCCGGTCTGGTGAGTCATCTCACACTTGCAGACTCAAATTTACTTCTCTTCCAGCTGCACATGCCAACAAACTGGAAAAAATACACTATTATATTAGAGCTTTACCAACTTATCTGCTCTCGCAGAGCTTGAGTAGAGGCCTCTACTGAGAGAAAATTGAAGAAAACGAGCATACAGAATCCATATAAAATTAGCACAGGCCTTGTGCTAACGGCTTATAGCACAGAACGCACGCCCCACTCACCAGCGTGTGAGAAAGAGGAAATAAAAAGAAAACATAAGGTAAACATAACTAATAAAACTAAACCCAAACAGCCTCCTGGCAATTGTTATAGATTCTGCAGTTAGTAGCAAGGGTTACAACTGAGGAACACTGACAATTAACGTAATTGCTAATGACACGCAACATTAGTATAAAGCAGCTGATAATGTACGCACTATCAATATTTACTGCTCCCTTCTCCCCACGCAGGTAAAGTGTACGAATCTTACGCATATGAGGAGCGCTTGGTCCCCATGATAACTTGGAGAACAATTCCACTCAGTGTACCTCACTTGAGAAGAACACACTGCACAATTTCAACCAGTACCAGACCAGACTAATCAAGACTGGTGACACGTACTGGTTCATGCTGACACAGTGGTACATACTGGCGCACTAAATCACGGATTAGCATAAACTGCCATACACTGCACAACTTGAACATACTTGTTTACCCTGACACAAGCTAGTGCTGGAAATAATCCCGGACACACTCGCACACTAATTCAGACCAATACTGACTAACACAAACTGACCGATACATGCACGAACTGAGACAATAAGCTTTCTCTGAGTCATTAAGCACATCTAGGAACAATGCTCGTGCGCAGTAGCGCTCGTTATGTTCACAGGAGTAACAGAACACAGCTGCGCAATAAAAACCAAATGTACTTTTGCAGGACAACAACATTACAATCTGCAGCATTCGTATCAAGCGTTGGGATAAGGTTCGATCATTCAGAATGATATAAGAAGAGGTGCCTAAAAAAACAGGAATTGTGTTGTGGTTACGTTGGTACTTACGCCCGATATGGCGATGTAGTTATACTTCTCGCAAGTCAGTCTGCAATGAGGCATCAGCATAGAAGGTTGCGAGAATCCTGAATATTTTATTGTGAAATTATTTTGAGTATTCGCCGTTTGCTAAAATGACATTTTCTTTAACAACGCGCAGCTGTGAAACTTTGTTTTCCACTTACAATAAATACCGTTGGAACTGTTATGTTAAAAAGTGCAAACACAAAAAACTTCCCGAGTACAGCTAGAGTCTACGAGTGGTTTAATGGCTTCAAGAAAGGTAAAAAGTCAATAAATTGATGACCAACCACGCACCGAGCATCCTCCAAGTTCTGGAACTGATGAAAATTTAAACAATATTTGGAAATTAATCTCTGAAGATCGACGTAGGACGGTTGAAGAACTAGTGGGATCATCACAGTTGACGTGGAGCTCAATTCAGCAAATTTTATCCGAAGACTTGTAAATGAAAAGAGTGACAGCCAAATTTTTGCTTCGATTATTGACAGCAAAGCAAAAACATCTGGCGGCCTGACGTCAATTGGAGCAGTTCGAAACTGATATTAGTTCGAATCCTAAAATTTAAATTTTGTCATCAATCTGTTGAATGCGATTGCTCAAAACAAATCCGGCTTCAATTAACTCGGAGTAAGTAGGCTAGGTCCTGTCCTGTGAACTCGAAAAGAAAATTAGAAAGCTATACTGCCGACACAAAATTTTCAAACCGAAGCTTTGTCAATTTTAAATCTAGAAGTACCACTATCAGAGCCCGGTGTCTCGGGCCACACAAATGCCACAATTATTGTAAACGAAATATTGTACACACATGGTAGACTCGGAACCGAGGGCCCGTCTACAGCCCTAAGAGAGAAAGAGGCGTGCATTTCGCTGCTTCAACCAATGGGAGCCCAAAATGAAATTCTAATTCCACTCATTCATTGTTAAGTCTAAATAGCGTATCTAATCAAGCAAAAACGATCTAGAGTGGTGTCCGGTACTTGATTACGGGCACTCGGGAACATAAGAGCCGACTCATGTATAATTTATGTACATGTAGTTAACTCATATATTTCACTATGAGAAACAATAATTAAGTACTAGAATACAATCACCTGCCTAATAAAATGACTAATAATTCCGTAAAAAATAGATTTGATAATAATGGAGTTCACCTTCGAGAGCTTAATGGAATGGCTTAACAGATGCAGTGAGCGTCAAAAGTCATAAAAAAGTAAAGAATAGCAAAGACGCAAGATACCGAGAAAGTTTGGACATGATTTAGTTTAACGGTACACAGATTTTCTATACGAAAGAAGCAGATAAGAAATTTCGAAGAAATTTTAATCTAACTCAACAGTTGTCTCCAAAGACAGCAGCAAGCCTGAGGAGCGAACCCCATACAGTAGTCTGAAAGGTCGAGTCTCCCGAAACCCTAGGAAGAAAAATACCGACGGACGTTCATTCTTGTGCTTCATGACATCGGCTGTTGAGAGGAGCCCCCCATTCAACAAAACTCTACTAAAACTTGTCGCTCGACAGCAGCCACGAGGACATGGCCATGTTGTCCACTTATTTCCGTCTAGCATAGCGTGGCTGATACTTCATCGCAGCTTGCAGAGGTGGCAATACGATACACGAGAATTAAGTCTTGACGATGGAATTGTAGAAAAATAAGAGGAAACAGCTGCAGAGACGACAAACCTTATGAAACAACTTGATGGCAGAAGTCTACACATTACCCCAAAGGATTCCAATTCCGTAGGCTGCCACCGTTCCCAAGTCAACTGAAGAGTAAACGGATTATTTAGGGCCCTATGAAGAGAATAGATAGCACGCTACATCGTTCACAACTGAGAAGAACAGCTTGAAAGGGAGATAATTCCTTATTAGGTCTTTGGATGACACAAATGATTAAATAATACTCCAAGTGACTAGAAGACGTCAAGTCCTAAGATACTAGGTCACTAGCAATAAGCGAAGACTTTTTAAGGTCTAATCCCTCTTTCTCCACTTTGAGGTACAGAAATGACATGTATAAAATCAGAGTGAACAAGCTTCCTCTACTACAAAATAAAATGAACGGAAGTTCCACAGGAAGTTACATTTTATTGAGCAGCGCGCCTTTTTCTCCCTTCCCTGCGGTAGTTAGCAGTTGCATGATGGTGAAGACTTGCACAAAGTACACCAAGAGAACATCCGTACACTTAACTACCAATCAAAAATTTCCTAATAAATTAATCCTTAGAACACCAGCGGCAACCACACCGTACGGTACATGTTTCTGGTGTTCCAAAACCTAAAGAACAATTGAAGGGTGGACAGCACTAGTGGACTACTTGCATTTTTTCCCGTGGTAAATATACTATATTTTCCACGGGAAAAAATGCAAGTAGTCCACTCCCGTGCTGTCGCTAACACAGCGCTGACACAGGCGATTACGATCCAGTAGTTTACTATATGAATGGTGGACAGCACTAGTAGACTACTTGCATTTTTTCCCGGGGGTAAAAGTGCAAGTAGTCCACTAGTGCTGTCCACCCTTCAATTTATTGAAAATGTTTACTGTTTTATTCAAGAATAGAAGTGAGTCACTATTTCAAAATCCACACTCACCATTGAAAGTTGAAGAACAATATTTGCTCATTTTTTCAATTTTGCCGATAATATCTGATTGCCAAGAAAAAAAAACATCCATGTACATACGCTTCAGATTAAAGGTATAAAATTGAGTTCAAAACAATAGGAAACTTAGAATAAATAAGGATAAGAAACGATATAAACAAAATATAATTTTATTGTACACTGTTAAATCTGTGACTGAATGTTTTGGTACCCACCATACAAATCTGTCTCGTCCGTCTGACGTAAAATGAGGACTAATTTAACATAGTAAAAATGAGAATTAAGGGCAAACCTTTACGATTATAAAAGACTAGGGTAAAACTACAGTAGTTTCCAGACATGTTTTAGTAACGCACCATATCAAATTATAGAAAAAAGTCTAACACAGTAAAATATGGAGTAGGAAGTGAAATCTGGAAACCAATACGGAAGCGAACTGGAGTTTCAGACGACCAATAGCAAGATAGAGTACTCGGTGTCAACAGGAAAAACAACAGGTAATAAAATGACATGGAGAAATTGAAAAAATATTTGATAGCTAAATTTTGCTGGTATTTGAAAAAACTTTCATGATTTTAATGGTATTTTAACCTACGAAGATTATGTTAAATCAGAAACTGAAGCATCACACAAACTGAAGCGAAACTTCATCTAGTCGAATGTTCAAGGCACGTCGGCCTCTTCTTGGCCTTGTATGTCTTTTCGACATGAAAAGATGATCGCCTCTAGTATATAAAAGCTTTCAACAAAGATATCGAGCAAAATGCAACAAAAACCTCCATTGAAACAAGTAAGCATAACTATATAAAACCAGTCCGTTTACTGAAGAGTATATCTAGCACACACCCAGCCTAACAGAAAAAGAGCATCTATTAATAGCCCAATCCTTAAGAAGCATCAACACATGTACAAAAACTCCATTTGCCGTTGAAAACAAAACAAGACATCCATACATCGACTTGACAAGACACTCAGTTATAAATGGAAAATAAAGTGATAGCCAGCCCCTCAATTAACCAACCTTCATTGAGACGAACGCGTTGATTAGCCTGTGCGGTTTGGATGCTCATCTGAACCAATAAGAACGAGTGGGTCGTGGTGTTCTAACTGTACGCTAACGAGATGATCTCTTCCGCTCTTGTTGAGACAACGGTGAAAGTTTACATGTTTTTACTATTAATTTATGCAAGAGTGTTCCATTGAAAAACTCAACATATCTGTTATAAACATATAACTGTTATCTTGAGCCTTCAAATTTTGCAAGAGAAGCAGGCAATAGTGGATACGAGCGTAAAGACTAAGAACACCAGTTTATTGAAATTAATTTCATACCGCTTTACGGGCGCAATAACTAACAAGGCATTTGGACAATAGTTATAATGTAACGCAGTGGGTAGCAAAGGACTACCTAGGAGAGAACAGGGTCTAAGATAAGCTAACGCCTAAGATACGGTGAGGCTGAGCCAACACAAGTAAATCTGAGACTTACCTTTCCTACAGTGAGCTAACTTCACAAACTGTACTTGTACCTTCCATTCACAGCCCGTATTCATTGACGTAAGTTTAGTACCATTAAGAGCCTTTAGTAATTTTAGTGTCTAGACTGAAAGCACCCTTGGGTCTGGCAGCAGTCACGGCGGTACCGTCTACCGTCTATCAGCAGACCGTCACAGGCCACCTGCATGCTTGTAAAAAAATATCTGATCCTGACATACAGGTTCAGGTCTTAGACATGTGAATCCTGAATGACTTATTTAGTTGGGTATGACCTGTATGCGATACTTCTTAGTCCTTTATAACTTGGGCACACAATGAGCCCACTGTACGCAGCGCGCCCTACGTGTTTATTGCGACCACACGAGTAACACAACACAAATACTTCATGTACTCTGGGTAAGACAGAAACATTCCAGCATAGCTTCCTAGCTTCTCGGGCAGTAAAGCAGTTCCTCAAGAATGACATTTTAGATGTATTCCAGGACCGCTTTCCTCGCTAGCTTCGCCTATTTGGACTTTCGAACAAAATGTTACAGAGTGACTGTGCAACAAATATTACCTAAGTCAATTGAAATATTGAACCAAAATCACTGATACAATAAGGCAGTCGAATCAAGCTACTCACAAGGCATCTCAGGCTATCTTCCGTCAGTCCAAGACATGACCCACACTAATCAAAAGAAAATAATCATGGACTGGTTTGACTCGACGTCAAATTCAATACTGGAGGTTGAGATGTTTCAACCGTAGTCAATAGTTGGAGGAATGAGCTTCCTAATCAGCAGCGAGAACTTTAATGATATCTGCAAGGCTTTGAAACTAGATACATAATAACTGGCTATAGAGGCTGCAACCACAAATCGCAATTCAATCACGAGTAAACAAAATATCAGGAAAAATACGACCTAGTATGAAGAAAATGAACTATAAAAAACATGGAAATCGAACTAACGACATCCTCGCAAGAAGGGGCTTTGGCAATAAAGAACTTTTGTGGTAATGCACTCAGCAGCTCACAAGTTGTTCAGCATTACTGGAAACATGTTACACCACGAAAACTTTAACGCTACCCTAGCAAAACTGGCTCTTCAACAGAACAGCACGAGTGTTTGGACAAGACAAAAAAGAAACATGAGATCAGCAGGTATAGCTTTCAGGCACTCACATGGGAAGTTGCACGCCAGAAGCATTGGGTCAGTGAAATACAGGTAGAGACATAGAAACCTAAGTTAGTCCAACTGCACAAGTAAATTTCCAGAACTAAAATGGCGAGTTCTATCAAAGAGATTGGGGAAGACGCCTTTGTCACCGCATAGAGCAGTAGGGAAGTAGGGTGGCCACACTAACTAGGCACCTCTTGGTCCTGTATACACAGGGAGTAACCGCAACGTGTACTCAGTATTTACACAGGTGCTTTAGGTATCGTATCTTGATTCTATATTTAAACGTTGCGAGTTTCCGAACAAAATGCCCTATTTTTCAGGATTATTTGAACAGTTTCAGAAGGTCATTCATAGAGAAAAAGAACGTACGCTTCGTGTTCCATACAGAACTGCAAACACACAAATGACCACATTGCAGATAATTTCAAGTAAGATTTAGTGCACAGATGTGTTATAAGCTGAAGATTCACCCACGCACAGCCAGCGGGTAAAAAAGACCTACCAACCATTTCCATTAATCAACGTCGTAAAATAACTGCTGCTTAATATGCATGTAGTCATGGGCAATAGGAACATTGTCCGTCTTACTTAAAATGAAGGCTTCATTTAAATGAAAGCTCGGTCTTACTAAAATGAAGAAGACGAACGAACATCGTGCAACCAACATTAAAACATGATAAATATCGTAAAACTTTAGACAAATTTCCCATGTATGATAAAGTGGGAAAAGGGCAATAACCACAATATAAACAAGCAATGTTTAGCTCTTTTCATGATTCATACTTGTCTAGCACTGACTAAAGCCATGAACATAAGAAACATCACACCGTCGCCTTGCAACATTCATTAGCATTGGAGGACAGTACACTCAGAAACAAAGATGCGCACACTACAAAGAAGCAACAGACAACAACGCAATAAATTATTCGCTTGTGGTCAAAGGACTTACCTGCAACGGACGGCGCAATGTGAAATCAAACTCCACACCTTTGATGAAGAAATATGAGGTCCATAACGATCATGACCAAATAATTTGTTATTAACAAATAGTTCCATAATCAGCTTTTAACAACTATTTCAGCTGAATTGTGATGATCACAGTGAAACTCCGTGAAGAATTAGTCCGAGTAAAATAACAGTGAAGCAAAATTTTGGTGTCCCAGTTGGTGTAGACCACGCCAACAAGTAAAGAGGTAATGTAACCTATTGTAAAAACAAAAAGCTGAGAAGAATAGAAAAGCAGAAGCAAATACACTCGTGCTTGCTGACGACTGTACAGTACGCCTTCATTCTCAAACCGATATAGGAAAAAAACATCCACCAGTTAAACCCGTAACAGAAAGATAAAGTAAAAAAGTCTGAAAAATGAACCCGTCGCAAAACAAAAACGAATAAAAAAGACTGGCAATTAAACTCGCAACAGCAATACAGAGAAAATAAAGGGTCTGACCATAAACTCTGCAAAAGACTCCTGGAAAAAGTACTGCTGATTTCACTGCTTGAGATTCTTCTGAGAAATGTTAAGTTCCCAAAACAAGCTGAGGAGAACAAACAGTATCTGTTATACGGATACGAATACACCAACTCACACAGTGGGCTGAAAGAAAATTCCTTCACGTGCACTAATCTAAGTAGAACACATGACATGAAGTGAGGAAGCATAATTTAGAGTAAATCTGATGGCAAAATACATTAACATGATAATTCTGGATCCCATCGTAATGAGCGGGTGATTGATGAAAAAGTTATTTTCTATAGATTACAGGGAAATGAAAACATAAACCACTTCCTGAACCAATTTCTATTGGAAACCAACACCTCCCTTACTTGCCAACCCTGAATTCCACCCACAAAGCGCACTACTTAGGAACAAACTACGGAAGACCCCTCAGACAAACTTCACTCTCCTCAGACAAACATTCAAAAACCAAGAACAAAACACGGTTGTTAAGCACTAATATTAAAACGATCAACAATTCAAAGCAACACTAATACCCGAATAAAACATCTGAGATGCCGAAGAATGCTTTCCGAGATCGGAAAGTGCAACTGGATGAGTCGATTTTATGCTAGAGGGAAGACGGTTAAATACAGACATAGAGTTAATCTCAGAAATCGGATTTTCTCGCCCTCGGTCTAGAGGAAGAAAGAAGTGCTAATTCTGAGGCTCTGTCTGGTCGGTTAGCATGATAGATGATTCGTGGTAGAACAAAAGCGTTCTACAACACCGATGAATATCAATAAAAATATCTTTTGAGACGATGACCCTCTTAACGTTAACGATTCATTTAGTCTGCAAAAATTTGAGCACTTTCTGAAATAAACCATGAAGTTTTTTTTCCTACAGGTATATTAAATCACAGTAAAAAGGAACGGAAATCTTCATCGAGGCCCTAAAAGCACTTGCTCCCAGCACGCTGTTCGTGTCCACTACGATGACGGGAGCTTCTCAATGGAGGTGGCAAACACGAAGTCTTTGGGAAAGAGGTCCTTGGCACGCGGGATCATGAGCTTGTAGGCCTGCCTGATGGTGATCTCAGCAACCCCGAGCACCTCACCAATCTCTGCCGGAGTCTTCGGCTTCGCCGAGGCCTGTCATGTGAGACGATGAATAAGTGAGCATGAACGAGGTATGAGGACATAACCATTGGGAACGTGGACGAGTGTTGGGGGAGGTGGAAGAGTGTTGGGGGAGGTGGAAGAGTGTTGGGGGAGGTGGAAGAGTGTTGGGGGAGGTGGAAGAGTGTTGGAGGAGGTGAATGAGGGTTGGGGAAGGTGAATGAGGGTTGGGGAAGGTGAACAAGGATAGGCAGATGATGGTTATGAAAGATCAAAGTTGTTAAAATTCACGACTGTGAAAATCAATGACTCCTGCGAGCACAAATGATTAGGAATGCGCATAATGGCCAAAGGCTGGTAGTGTAAGTGTAGCATATTCAAGCTACTGGCGTACAGTGAACAGCAAGTCATGGAACAAATCACGGCACGTCAAATGCTAAAAGATTCCACATCACTCGTCGCCCACATGAGGAGGACGGCAAAAGGGGACTGATGCCTCAACCATGGTGTGGAGGCTAAGCTTCTAGGTAGTTATGCTGTCCGCAGGGTCATCTCGGAGCACATGAGGTACCATATGAGTGACAATTTGTGCATGCACTGTAACACGTAGAGCAGGTGATTTGCTTCAAAAAACATCAAATGATACTAAACCAACGACATTTAACTTCCAAGGGTACAACATCAGTATGTTAACAGCAGAAACTTGAGAAAAAAGATAAGCAGATCTACAAGTTCCGGTGACAATACCCTCAAAACAAAGCCCCCACTAACAAAGGAAAATAAATAGACAAGAATGTAGACTAAATAGACTAGTTAACTCAAAAATCACTCATAAAACAGGGTGCCACAAAGAGGCATTTCAACAGAACACCGATTACTCCCCAAGATGCACACAACTAATGCATTTTTTTGGCACATTGCTGATGGCCAGGAGTTGTTCTACACTTGCGTATCAATGATTTCATAATACTCTGCTACCACAAGAATTTTTAATCGCTCCAACCGAGTACATGAATTTCACGTGTTTCAAAAATTAATAACCAATTACGGTACTGGACGTCTCCTATTTAACAAAGAATGCGCCACTAGAGACACATCCTTGAAAAATCAGGAATTAAGCCAAGCGCTATTAGATGAGAAAATCTTCCATTAACCCGTGATCAGAAGACCAAAGAAGAACAGGGTAGACTTCCAGACGACTACATGACCATTGGCTCAACCTCAAGAGAAAAACGTTCGCCTTTTCCGGAAGAGCTTCCCATAAAACGGCTACTCCTCCGTCCTAGGAAACCAACATTGGAACACCACTAAGGTGCTTGAACTCCTTTTTCTCGCCTGCATATCAGCCGTTCATAAAAAATTTACAAGCATAAAATAACAAAGGAATGAGTGATGAATAAAGTGTAAGATGAGTACTGAGCCTCACCTGAGTGGCCATGTATATAGCAGCAGCAGCAACGGAGACGGGAGAGCGTCCACAGACGATGTCAAGGGAGCCCGCCGTGTCGGCAATGTGAGTGGCCGCCTTCTGTACCTTATTGTCCAGGCCGAGGTTGGAGCAGAACCTGAACATGAAGTCGTTAGTGGTTATGAGGTCCACGGACGTCTCGAGGGCCTTCAAGATGAGTTTGAAACACCGCCCGATCTCCTTCTTGTTCACCGAACTAACGGCCACGATCTCCTGCAACGCAACAAATGTTTACTTTTCATACATTTCTGTTTACATACATAAATTGCTACATTAAAGTGCTACACAGAGGTAAGAAACAATGATGGTAAATCCTTCATTTTTAACAAACATTTTTGAATTATTTATAAACGAGTATGACCGCAATTCAATTTATTTATTTCATCAAGCAATTAAAACATGCACACTAGACGGATGGCTCACAAACCATTACAGAAAATTTCGCTAAGAAAAGACTGAAGAGCAATGCAATAATAGAATGTTTAACAACAGTGTCTAAAATAATATTTTGGATCACATTATCCAAACTTAGGAACGAGACATTCGAACTTTGGAACATGAAATCCAAATTTTGGAACATGCTTTTACGGTGAGTAAGGACAGTCATTACGACACACTAAGGACAACTGTGGAGCCAGACAATAGTAGAGGTTTGAGCTTGTTCTGGCCTCATTTCCGCCGATACGGATGAAGAACTTGGTGGTATATTATGGTACTCCTGTACAAAAGATGACTGAGGAGAGTAGACCCACGACATGCACCACCGTACCTTGAAGGTCCTGGGTACACCGTCCTGCCTGCATGCGATATACAGGCACGCTGAGGCGATGGCGTCATTGCTGCGGCCGCGGAGGGCGCGTGTTGTGTGCACCTGTGGAAACAAATGAAGTTCCAAGTGCTGTGGGAGACACGATATCGACCAACACTCACTTAACTAGTTTGCCTCTCACATGTGCTCTACTGAGAGTACGATAACAGACCGGATGTGTGGAGGCCAAACAGAATTAAACTACCCGTACGTGTAACATGATGCGCCTCGTGACTACCTTACTGACCAATTACCATTATACCTCACAGAGCTACTTTCTATAAGAAAAAGTATTCCCTTTTCTTGTAACACTTGACACTGTAACCATGTAACCCAGAAGTCTTTCTCGACTACATGCCCTTGTTTCCTCCCCCTCGATCGTTATTGAGTTTTAATAAAAGTCCTCCAGAACTGTAGCCACCTATATCACGCTATTCCTAATTTACCACCACTACTTTGAACTTATAAAATTTTCATTTGTTTTCTGCGCTACACCTTTAACGGCATTGCTACTAATCTACATAACTTCTAACTATCAGGTCATCCCATAAATAATGTCTGAATTTTAAATAAGAAAAATAAGCAAGAAAATCGTCCGTTTTAATGAAATCGAATCGTCAGCGCAGTTTTCTTGATTATCTCCCACTTCTTTTTATCTATTCATAAACTTTTAATTAATTAGTGAAAACTTCTGTTTCAAAGACATAAATTATGAAATGTCAGTTTCAATTTTATCATGGTTTTTGAAAGTTAACGAATTCAAATTATTCTGTAGACAACAGAACAAATAATAGTCTGAAGGAGCAAGATCTGGGGATTCTTCAACTGTCTGCAGGATCTTCTTCAAGTGATGCCACCACAAGTCGGTAATCAAACTCAATTAATAGTGCTGTCATCAACTTCCAGATTGAAATTGCATAATCACGCGTTCACGTCACCTAAAACCAACATCATCTCCCCCCAAAAAACCGCGGTCAAACTCATCAAGCGTCTTCTCAAGATCCATGAATGCCAATAAGACCTGAAATCCACTCCAGTAAACACATTTCACACACCAGTTTTACCGTCAAAACCTGCTCAACATGAAAAACCAACTCAAACCTAAACACAGCAGGCCCACTAGAAGCTTGCCAAGAGCAAATTAAGTGAACTCACATCCTTGAAAAGCGCGTTGGCTCTGTCAAGGAGACTGCGTGGCAGGTTGATCTTCTCGCCCATGTTGGCTATCTCTTTGAAGGCATTCAGTAGAGATCGATCACTGCTGCTCATCTGCAGAATGGGAGTGTTAGAATACGAGAGGTCATATAAGAATAGGAAGCGCCTACCGGGGGTTCAATAATTATCATTACATTCAAATATGAAATCAATTATCATTCAATTTTATAATCAATTTTTGTTTATCACTGAAATAATCTGCTTTCCATGTATATCTATTATTATGGCTAATGATTTCGACAAATGAATAGCTATTTTAGAGTTACGAATAGCAGAGAAATTCCAACGGATGTTACTAAAGCCTTAAAAGTTAACAGAATGCTCGTTTGGAAAACATTGAAGCACTTTAAAGAGACTGAACACGCAGAGAATAGGCTTGAACAAAGGTAACCTCGCACTACCAGAACCTCACTGTCCATCTAAGTACATCAAGTGGCACCCCTCACTAGAAAGCCTTCACTGTCCATCTAAGTACACTAAGTGGCACCCCTCACTAGAAAGCCTTCACTGTCCATCTAAGTACATCAAGTGGCACCCCTCACTAGAAAGCCTTCACTGTCCATCTATCAGGTTGTCCAGAAAGTTCGTGCCGATTTTTAGTAGTTCATCTTTTGACTTATTTTAGAACATGTTTGAGTCCAGAGAATAAGATTTGAATACACTTCCATTAAGAGAACAGTTTAAACTATCTTTTCGTGGAAGAAGGTTTACGACCCTATAACTTGTGTTAATTCCGTAACCCTTTAAAATGGAAGATGAAAATATTCATTTCCAGCACTTAATACTTTTCTTTTTTCATAAAGGGAAAATGCCTCACAAGCAACCAAAGAAATATGCGCAGTTTACGGTAATGATTCTGTATCTGAAAGAACTGTACGGAAGGGATTCGCGAAGTTTCGAGCTGGAGATTGTAGCCTTATTGATAAAGAACGATCAGGCAGACCATCCACCACAGATGACGACCAAATCAAGTCATTAATTGAGAATAACTCACATTCCACAACGCACGAATTGGCAGAAAGCCTCAACCTATCAAAATCCACCGTTCATGAGCACCTGATCAAGCTTGGGTTCACAAATCGCTACGACGTTTCGGTGCCACATTAGTTGAGTGAGAGGAATCTTTTGAATAGCGTTTCCATCTGTGATCTGCTTAATAAACGGAATGAAACTGTGCCTTTTTTAAAGCAAATTGTGACCAGGGATGAGAAATAGATTATCTACCGAAATGTTCAGAGAAAGCGATCCGGGAGTAAGCGACATGAGCCACCCCAAAAGTGGATCTTCACCCTAAAAAAGTTACGCTTTGTGTCTGGTGGGATTGGAAGGGAATTCTGTACTATGAGCTTCTCCCAAGTAACCAGACAATTAATTCTGAAAATACTGCTCAAAACTGGATGAGTTAAAAGCAGCAATTCAAGAAAAACTTCCAGAATTGGCCAACAGGAAAGGTGTTGTGTTTCAACATGTTAATGCAAGACCACACGCTTCTTTGCGAACCAGACAAAAATTGCTGCAATTCGGCTGGGATGTGTTACCTCACCCTCCATATTCACCAGATATTGCCCCTTCAGATTTCCATCTATTCAGGTCTTTGCACAATAGTCTTAACGGTAAAAATTTCAATTCTTAGGATGACATAAAACGGTACCGTGATGAATTCTTTGCCATAAAAACACCTCAATTCTGGGAAGAAGGTATTTTCAAGTTAGAGGATAGATGAAGATGTATTGTGCAACAAAATGGCTCATATTTGGTTGATTGAAAATGTAATAAGAAATATTTATTGACCTTTTTCTTTCCCTTTAAATCTTTCCAGACAACCCAATAAATACACCAAAGAAGCATACAATTAGCGGCATCCATCACAAGAAGGCACTCACGGTCCGTCTGTTTCTGTACGCTGTTGCACCATCAGCAGGCAGCCCTGCTCCAGGATTGCCGTAGACAGGCCCACTGGTAGAAGGCCCCACGATGGTGCTGAGGTCACAGCCATCCAGGAGCGGGTTTTCAGGACCACCAACTCGGGAGGGGTCTGCTGAGTTCTTGTCATTGCTGAAAGATCGCCACTCAGATCCTACATCTATAACTCTGCACATGAAATGAACTATATCAGCTACTGAAGAAAAAAAGAGACTATTCAAGGGAATTATATATCAGCTGAACTAGATACTTTTCTTTGAAAAATAATGAATACCTTGAGTTCCGAGTAGCCCCTGAGCCCAAGGATTTAAATTATCATCAATAATTGACATGACGATCCTAAGCACACCGTACTGGGCACCAAAAACTGAACATGCTACTAAAATTTGTTCACTAGTTAATGTACACTATTTTTTGGCTTGTTATTTTAAGTGTAAGTGCTTTCAAAACAGCAGCAAAGCTTCTCTTCAACAGTCAGATAACTAATGTTTTGTATTTAACTTAATATTCTAATGACAATATAATTGAAAAATTTTATGTAAAATTATGCCTGACTTTTTAGCCATACTTTCAGAATTAGGTAACTAATTTGGCTACAAAAAAATATTACACAAACCACACCACATAAAAAACAATACAATGAGCTAATTCATTGAATAAAACTCCTAAGCACAAGAAAGTTAAAACAATTCAAATAAAACACTTGCAAAAGCATTATATCCATCAAATAAATCCAATAGGATGTGAGACAAAATTGTACAAAATTGAACAAATCTGATAGAAGTTGCTAATTTCCCTCATGGGAAATATCAACATCCAACACAACTGGACATATTTACTGGCCACAGCCAAAAAAAGCCTTTGATTCCCAAGAAAACAGAATTAGCATGAATTTTCACACCAAAGATCAATATTTTTTTCAGGTACACATGTACATTTCTGCTCTGTGATGCCAACAGCTGTCCCTTGACAGCAAGACAAATCATGCAAGAAAGACCAGCATTGAGTCACATCCCATCAGAAGATTATAGGAGCATAAGTTTTCTTTATTTTTATCTCTAGAGCACACTCTTGCATCCTCTAAAGATATGTCTCTTACAAAGCACTTCTAATTCAATCTAGCCTTACCTTGGTCTGGCTCTGCAATGCCTTCCTCTTACTTATGTATCCATCACACTTAATTTAGACACTCTCCTCCATAGACAGATGAATACTTTGTTACTTCAGCTACAGAATTGTCTTTGTTTTAACCTCATGAAGCATTGAGTGACTTGATTTCTTCTTAGATAACTTTATGTTTGATGAGGTAAAATTAGTGAAAACATTATATAATCCTGCAAAATTTTTTTGACAAATTGAAATATACCTTAATGCAACAATATTTCTTGATGCTAATAAATAATAAAAAATAAAGTTCAATTTCAGAAACAATTACACTCAAACACTATATCTGGAATGACCCAATGCATCAATTCAATCAATTATTTCTTCCTTTAGGGGAAACTATGTTATGCTAAAAATAAACTAATCCCCAGAGCCATAGTTATTTGTCCCAAGTCATAAAATGCAAAAAAACATTCATGTGCAGAGATGCATTATACATATTATTTTTTCATAAAAAACCAATAATTGGTTTAACTGTTCTAATGCAAGTTACATATCAAATCAGCATAAAAAGTATAAAAATAAAAACAGATGAAAATATTCACTGTAAATGAGGTTTATTCAAAATTAATGATTGGTGAAGGAGTTGACATGCATAGTAATTACACTGTGCAACTAGTAAATCATCAAATTAATTATTTTTTTCCTTCCTTTGCACAGGCCAGTACATAATTTTAGTTATCCAGTTCAAATGATCAGCTTTTCAACTATTGTAATTCATATATTCTAACTGAGAATGCTCCCAATGCTAAAAAGCATGTCTTGAAAATCAATCTCTAATAGCATATGCTTTATTATGAAGTTGCTTTGCAATATATTATGATCCTAGTGTATTAAGAAATACATACATTCAAATAAAGTCGAATAGCTTTAATGGAAAAACATGATAACTTACAATGTAATACTGCACATGTACAAAGCATTAGAGCTGAGCCTTCTTGAAGGATTCTCAAATTTAAGATTTTTACCATAATTTTGGCACATGCCCAATTAAAAAACTAAGAATCAATGATACCATTTCTTCCAGCTGACTTGGTGGTCACAATGTACACAGTATGCATTGCATGATATGAGAACATAAATGAATTGAAAGTAGATGTTCTAACACAAGCTGGAAATGAATACTTCAGCTACACAAATAAATGCTACAGATTGACCAAAGCTAACCTGTCTCCAACAACCAGACCACAGTCAGAGCATATCTGATCTCCAGCCCTGTGGTCTTCTATGAGCATGGCATCAGGATGGTCGGGGCAGCAAATCATAGGGCAAGCATTGCCATTGCGGATGCTGGAACATAAATTTGAATGAGTTTACGCAGAGAGGAGTTATTTAGTGATTGCATTAAAGCAATGAATAAAAGGTGTCAACAGAAAATTGATAGCATGAAAGGCACTAGAAACATATCCACAAAATACAAGTAAGTTTTAGTGAAGTGAATAAAAGAAATGAGTATTATTGGTCAGCAACATTTACCTGAATTAGCAAACACTATAAAAAATATAAACTTTTATCATCAAACCAATCAACTTGCAGGAACCCATAACTTTGCACAGCAATTGATGCTGTGATGCCAGCAGATGAACAAGAGGAAAAACTCCACTAACAATCAGGAAGGAGAGACTTCAAGACACCTAGCAAGAATTTAACATGTTTTCTGCAATGTGACTGGCCAGTGGGCACACTATTAGAGTTTAGCTGGAATCAAAGTGATGTTCCAATGTAAGTGCCCAGTGGTGCTTGCTAAGAGAAATTTACTTAGCATCAGGGCAAAAAATTGTGTTGTAAATACCTCGTTAACACACTCTTATACCAAGCAAATCATTAACTGAGAATCTACTACACAAAAAACACACTCTCCTAAAAACTCATCATGGAGGTTACATACTTATAGGTCTTATTATAATTATTTCATAATTAAGCTGAATCAATAATTTCAATGATTGTATGAATTAAATTATTAAACATCTCTTTCATGCAGGTAGCAACATTCTCCTAGAGTAAAAGATCATAAAATTGTACCTTAGCAGACTCCCAGTCATACCACTGACTTTGAACAATCATACATGCACTGTACTAAGTATAATCATTTAACTGTGCATATAAAAATTAAGCATCCTTAAAAAGAAAATATTTCAGCTGTGTGAAGAATTTTGCAATTGCTTTCAGAAAGAGCCATACAACTGCTTATTCATTGCTTTCTGGAACACAGGAAGTTGTAATTTGGATATGAAATGCTAACTTGGGATTAGAATTTCAGTCACAACAGAGCACAGCCCAGACAAACTTCCATTCAGTTAGCTAGTTCAGCACGTCACAGCACAAGCACTTTTTGCATTAGTATTAAAAACTTAAGTGTTTAAAAATAATAGTGTTAAAAACATTAAATGCTTTGCTTACTTAGTTAGAAATTTAAGAACATTTTATGAATTGTTAAACTGTTTCTTTACTTAGGTTCATTCCTGATGTACTTTCAACCATATCCAGTTTACTTAATTCAATTAGTTTTACTTAATTTCCACATTACATGTTGGAAAGAACCATCACATGTACAAAATATTAAACTATTTCCACTCTACCTAGTCATGAGCAGCTAAATATTTTACTATAATTAATGTTATTCTAGTCTTTCAATCAAGTTTGCTGCATTAATATTTGTATATACCTGACATTACATTCCAAAATAATAGCTCACCTGCACATGCATTATATTTTCCACAAGTGTCAGACTGGTTGAAGTTGAATTTTAATGCACAAATTAGTTATGATGCATTTGAATAAAATTTACTATGTGACATGCCTAGACACAATTGTATCTGTGTAAAAACTAGTAACAAAATATAGAATCAGTGCATCCACAGTCAAACAAACCATCCTAGCATATTTACAAATATATTCTTTTACTCATTTCTAGCCAGTTTAAAATTTACATAGCTTTCGATATTCAAGATATGAAAATTTAAAAAAGGCAGACGCTTAGTTGAAAAACCACTGGTCAAATCCTCTCAAAATTTACTGACAGCCATTACTGACATGCAAAATCTATCACTTAAAAAGCATCGCTGCCCTTTATTCATTTTAATTCAAGTGGTTAATCAATTTTGTCTATCCAGACGCAAATAGATTGAATGATATTGACTTCATATATTAAGCTTAGATTATTATGAACGACCTGGACGTCATAGAAACAACAGGAAATAATGGACAAAAATATCAATGAATAACACTTACCCAGATGCAGCCATTGTTCAAATCGTTAAAATGAATTAAATGTGAAGGCTAAAATCAGAGACGTAACAATAAAATGAGTTAGCACTATTTCCGAGAAGTAAATACCATCGCAACGGTGTACTAAAACAAACTGAGCTCTAACGTGTTGGGCTGCTTGGCAGCTTGGGCAGGCCTGCCACTGAAAATTTTCAGATAAACCTAGATTGAACATGGAAAAAACTCAGATTCGTTAAAAAAAACCTAGAAGTGTTATTTTAATGAGAAAACAATATAAGTTAACTTACGTAAGTGAAAATGATGATGGTAATGCTAATTTTATTCCTGTTCCTCCTCCCAATTCTCTTCTGCAGCACAAATATTGACATTAAGATGACTTTTCTGTTGTGTAAGGCGCTTTTCATTACGCTGGTAACATACTCCTGTAGCATGACCTGCTACCCCTTTAAAGCTTATAAAATTACAAATATTAAAATAACCTTTATTTTTAGTAATAAAAATAAGACAAAAATTCGAGTGATTTTTACGAACTCTTTACAATTAAAACGTGCATATTTAGTGCACAATATAATAATAATATTAATATTAAGAGCGTTAGCCAGAAAGTATTTCCCAATCAAACGTTTTCTGGCAACATTCTCGCGGACGCTCTGGACGTAGCTCTCTCTCAGCCGCCATTCGTGAACTTCAACATGTGACGTTAGGTTATAATTCCCTGGTGAGCATGCTATGTTTTAAGTATTGTCAGTCTTGTCTAATTTTTGTGTTTAACTTGCCGGTGTATCTGTGTTCTTTGGTGATGTTTAGAGTATCAAGTGTTTGTTTCTGCATTTGGAATTATTAGAGCAAAATCAAGTGTTAGGAATTGTTTCTATTGGACAATTGTGATAAATCAGTGACTGTGCTATAGTGAGTGATTCAACAATGTTCATATGAACAGGTCAAATCCTAAAGACAGTTATAAGTCTTGCCTGCAATTTCCTCACTTATAGATTTTCATTAAAGCATTCAGCTTATAGCATTTATCCCTAATTTTTGTACCTTAAGAATTATTATTTGTTTATTTTTATGTGGAAAAATCCTGTTCTAGTTTATATCAACCGTATTATTTTTACTTTTATTGCAAATTTCCTGATGTTGCTAAAATTGTTTTTATAAAAATACCACAAGCAAATCCTAACAACTCCTGCCAGTGATAATTTGTTTCTGCTCCTATCAATAACCAAAAATAAATTTAATTGAACCACCACTTCATTGTGAGAGGTGGAAACAAAGAGCTTGATTAAATGGTGAGTTGCTTGATAGTAATCCTTACCAAATGCTGCCTTCTGCACTCTAGCCTGGCAAGTTAAGAGTTGTCAATGGGACTTATGAAGTGGATGTTATCCGCGTATATGTGCTCATCACTTCACATTACGTGCAGAATTTGAGGGACCGTCTGCCACACACTCACTGCCACTTGGAGACGACTCACTGTCACTTTGGAACCCTCTCATTGAGACTGAGACCATTCAGCCACAGTTGCTATAGCTCCGGACTGGCCACTCTTACCTGAAGCTGAACTGGCCTAACCTTCATCTGGACGCTCTGGACTGGCTCAAGAATCCCAAGAATATCCAAGCTATTTCTCGTGCCAATTTCATGGAATGCAAGCTGAGTTCCTGTTCACTGGTTTCTTTATTCTCCTTGAGTAAGGTCACACGGGCAGTTAGTTAAGATTTTTGTAAAGTGTTGGTAACTTAAAAATACACCCAACCACCAACAACAAAAACTTCACACTCCGTTGATGACATCTCTTACGAATTCCGGTTTAGGTTTCCAATCGTTACAGGTTTTCTTACTCCTTGACAATGCTTGTTTTGCCAACAACTTATCCTTAACAGTGTCTGTTTACAGAGAGTTTGTTTGTTTTGACATGATATACAAGTCAAAATATTCCTTCTACTGATGAGGATGAGTGTGGCAGAACAGTTAGGTTGGTCATGAAGTCAGAAAGTATTCCAGTTAATGTTGAATTTACTCTCTGGAAGTATATGTCTACACATGTAAACCTTCCTCCCTGAGGGCCTACCTTAGTCTTAAGACCGTTGGTTCAGGGTGGTCCGACGTCGTAAAATTAGCTCCATAGAGTCTCAAACCGCGCACGCGATCTTCGTTTTACTCATGCCTAGCAAGATCAGGGATATTCAGCATCTTTGCTATATGTGAACAGATGCCTACATAGTAGCTACTCAGTGCTCCGGCACGTCACCGCCCTCGCACCTCCACCTTGGAAGGTCCCCTACTTGGTCGTTGACATAAAGGGCCAAGTCCAAACAGCTACACTGTCGTTTGACATCTCAATACACCACGCCCACAATCCCTTATTTTATTTTTACAACGACGTTTATGGATTCGAACCCTCATACCCGCCACCATAGGGTAGAAGTGTTAACCACTGCACCATGAGTGCAGAATTTACTATCTAACTTAAAAAAAAAAACAGATTTTGCGATTTTTCAAAAATTAAACCTAGCAACCCAGGAAGGGTCGAAAAAAAACAAGATCTGGGTGGAAAAACCCAGGAGTGTGAGCCCTGGTGTTGGGCCTGTGAAGTAACTTGCAATAAACGTTTGTGAATCCGCAAATACATTGTGATTTGTGGTGCAATACGCGATACCTTGAATTTGTAAATGTAAAAGGGAAAATCTCAGAATAGGAGCTTTTCCTACGAATGTTCATTAAAGTCTGAAAAAAATTGTTTACACATATCCCAAAATCGCGTAGTAAGTCTTATTTATTATTTAAATAAATACGTATTTCTTCAAAAACTTGCTCTCTAACACTAAATACTTGAACAAACCTAACGAAGAATATTTTTCCAGATTCAATATCCTATGTATAAACTTTAAATTAAGGTTCAACAATGCTAAACACGCGTGATAATATTCACTGATAAACTTTAAACAAAACCAGAAAATATTTTAACATCCCGATTATTAAAAAAATAAAAAACAAGGAACTATTTCTAATAAACTTGATATGTGATACACACAACATAACATTTTCAAATGAATTTATATTAAGATCATTACGTAGTAAAACCTTGTAAAGTTTGGTTGTGCTTGGGGAATTTTTAAGCAACAAACTTTAACAAACCTAATCTAACTGCCCGTGTGACCTTACTCAAGGAGAATCAAGGAACTCGTCACAGGGACTCAGCTTGTATTCCAGGAAATTGGCACGAGAAATAGCTTGGAAATTCTTGGGATGCTTGAGCCAGTCCAGAGCGTCCAGATGATGGTTAGGCCAGTCCAGCTTCAGGTAAGAGTGGCCAGTCCGGAGCTATAGCGACTGTGGCTTGAAATGTTGCACCAGCACGGTGGGTAAGTAAGTGGGCTTCACAGCGAGTGCACAGTCAGTGCACAGTGAATGGGTTCCAAGTGAGTGGTGTCAGTGAGTGGGTGGCAGACGGTCCCCCAAATTCTGCACGTAATGTGAAGTGATGAGCACATATACACGGATAACAATCACTTCACAAGTCCCATTGACAACTCTTAAAATGTCAGGGTCAAGTGCAGAAGGCAGCATTTGGTAAGGATTATTATCAAGCAACTCACTATTTCATCAAGTTCTTTGTTTCACATTCTTACAATGAGGTAGGGGTTTAATTAAATTTGTTTTATAAGTTATTGATAGGAGCAGAAGTCTTAAGGATTTGATTGTGGTTATTTTTAAAAACCACTTTTAGCAACATCAGGAAATTTGACATAAAATAAAAGTAATAAAGTTGATATAAAATAAATCAGGGTTCATTCTTACCATGTCAACATTCATAAATCTGAATTAAATGACCACAATAATTTAGTTTAAGGTCTTCAAAGAAGTAGCTTTTAGGTCTGAAATAATACAGAATTGTACCACATATAGTGGTACACATAATAAAATATAATAATTCTTAAGGTACAAAAATTAGGGATAAATGCTATAAGCTGAATGCTTTTATCAAAATCTACACCTGAGGAAATTGCAGGCTCGACTTATAACTGTCTTTAGGATTTGACCTGTTCATATGAAGTCCTCTGAGAATAGTAATGAACACTGTTGAATCACTCACTATAGCACAGTCACTGATTTATCACAATTGTCCAATAAAAACAATTCCTAACACTTGACTTTGCTCTAATAATTCACAGTGAAGAAACCAACACTTGATAAGCTAAACATCACCACAGAACACAGATACACTGGCAAGTCAAACACAAAATTAAGAAAGTCTAAAAATACTTAAGACATAGTATGCTCACCTCCACTACGCACAAAACGGATTCTAGATAGCAACAAAATCAGTGGCGTGGGATCAAGTATATATAGTAATTCGGACCGGAAACGGGGTAGGATCCGCGAATGTTGCCAGCCTAATAGTCCTTTGTTTTTTTGGAACGCACAGATCTGATTATTTAATATAATTAAAATATATCCCTGGGTTGTCACTAACCTTGCCAAAGAGACTAAAATAAGGCTAAAATTTTGTAATAATTTTTACGACAATCTCTAGTGAGATTAATGAATTAAATGCTAACTTATATTTTAATGAGATAATTGCTAACTTATATTTTAATGATATAAATGCTAACTTATATTTTAACGTGCTATTACAGAAATATGAATGGTACATTGAGTGATACCGTTCATGCTACAACCTCATCAGTTGAAAAGGCCTCAAACAGTATGTATAATTTCAGAAAGCAAATATATGGAGTGCCGGATTACTTCCACAATGTATGTGAAGAAAAAATACAAGCCCAGCTTTTTTCGTTGGGTGTCTACTTGCGACAAAGGCCAGGATACAGTGGAATGAGAAAGATTTGAAAGGGGATGGTCAGTATTGTGATATGCAATATGGACCACAAAAAAGTGACCCCAACTTTAAATGTTAATTACTTCACAGTGAATGAAGATATTTTAGGTCTGTTATTTGCATTAAGTGCAGAGAAATGTTATTCATAAAAATATCAAGTCACATCAAATTGGTTCCACTTCTATCTTTTACCAATGAGATAAATATTAACTGTAAAAATGTAGTTGCACATGAAGTATATTACGATTAGGATTCATAGCCAACTTTTAAACATTAGTAACTTTTGATAAAAATACTTAAGTTTCATTTGCACAGAAGAAATGGCACAGAATTGTCATCATCCTCCTTCCAAAGAATTGTTCGTAATGATTTGCAATATTATCCTTACAGAGCTAAAGTTAAGCAACAACTTTTCGAAGGATATTATCTTTATCGCTTAAGATTTGCTCAGTGGTTCGCTGAACGCCCAGAAATTTTTACTAAATGGTTAGTGGTGAGAGATGAATGAGCATTTCATATGAGTGAAGCAGTAAATAAGCAGATCTAGAGGCATTTTGCACCAAAAAACCATCCTCCTGAAGAAAATACTTATGAAATCAGCATGAGTAGCATAAAACATGGTCCAAATACCGATCCGGTGCCGCACAAACCCAACCAAAAAGACATTCTTTTTCTCTACTCATACTGATTTCATAAGTATTTTCTGCAGGAGGATGGTTTTTCGGCGCATAATGTCTACAGATTTGCTTATTTACTGCTTCATTCATATGAAATACGCATTCATCTCCCACCACTAACCATTTAGTAAAAATTTCTAGGCGTTCAGCAAACCAGTGAGCAAATCTTAAGTGACGAGGATAATCTCCACAATACAGTAAAGAATAGTAGGGGCACTTGTAAATTAGCGCGACTGCAACGTCATGAAATGATATGACATCGCAGTGACGTCCCCGCAAATCAACCAATCATGGCACACAAGTAGCCCTATTGGCCCACAAGTCAGGCCAACGGTCACTTTGTCAAATTTAAGCTGATTTCAAAGCAATAACAAACAATGGGAAACATCTTGAAACAATGGTCTAATGCTGGTCGGCGCATTTGCTACTACATAAATATATGTAATTCAGATAAGAATTATGAGATGTAATAAAGTGCACAGATAGAATAAAACAAACAATGCTCATGAGCATAAAAAATTATTCGAAATATCTTATTTTTCTCTTTAATTTGATTGTAGCTCCGCTTCTACCATTGAAATTTCATTTCTCATACAAACAATGTTACTATTGAATAAGTTACTCTGGGATGCACTGAGTGCACTTAGTTCATACATTTATTCAGTTCATTTACTGTACAGTTCATTTACTGTACTGTGTCATTGCCAACCCCCCATGTGCTCTTACTATTCTTTACCGTACTGTGATAATCTCATTCGAAAAGTTGTTGCTTAACTTTAGCTCTGTAAGGATATTGAAAATCATTACGAACAATTCTTTGGAAGGAGGATGATGACAATTCTGTGTCATTTCTTCTGTACAAATGAAACTTAAGTATTTTTATCGAAAGTTACTAATGTTTAAAAGTTGGCTATCAATCCTAATCTTAATATACTTCATGTGCAACTCACATTTTTACAGCTATTATTTATCTCATTGGTGAAAGATAGAAATGGAACCAATTTGATGTGACTTTACATTTTTATGGAGAACATTTCTCTGCATTTAATGCAAATAACAGACTTAAAATATCTTCATTCAATGTGAAGTAATTAACATTTAAAGTTGGGTTTACTTTTTTGTGGTCCACACTGTATAAGAATACAAAGTACTAAAACTATTTCCAGCATGCTCTGCCACACAAACAGAGAGTGATCAAATCCTACTCCTTTCTTTCCTGGCAGTCTTCTTTTTACTCCTGGGCATTGTTTTATGTTGTCTGGACTATTACTCTCTTGTTCAGGAATGATATTCGATATAATATTTTTGAATGGTGTCAGGTACCAGTTTTCGTTTTTTAGGTGTTTTACATGATTTTTAAAATGCTTGGATTGAATAGATTATAATTATGCTTATATTCAAGATGTTATCTTTCTGATGGGTGTAGTCATATCGAGTTCTTTAACCATCCTCACTTGTTGTTTGAATCTCTTTATGCCTGCGTGGTTATTACAGAAACATTTCGCGAGCAGTGCTTATATCAGTAAATAACAACATTTATTTATTATTTGTTCGAATTATGAGAGACGTAGCACATTGTTATTGCACCAAGTACCGTGTACAGCAATGATGTGTGTAGGTAATTATGATTATTTATTTAACTTTATTGTGTCTCAAAGCGAAAATTCGCTTCACTCACGGCTCTGAAAGTATGTAGCTGGTAAAAGAACAAGGAGATGGCAGGTACCTGTTGAGTATATGAAAAAATATGTATTTTAATAAAGTTGGTACTAGAATCTCTAGGCTGACGTATTATAGTATGTACTGCGTATAATTCAACTTTACGTAATACGACTTTCTTTTATCAGCGTTTTTATATATTTAGCATCCATTAAGTATGCATGTGCACGCACACCACTGCAAATGGACGTATTATATATTAACGACGTGCTCCACTTTAATCACGGAGATTCGCTGTTGTCTAGAGCAGTCAACGTCAGCTACCAATATAAGAGGAGACCGTTTGCAATTTTTACATTGAAATTATCACCATATAAATGGTTTATACCCTCGCAGAATATCTACGTACATAAGGTTCGTTTGCCATTTTGCTGACTGTCGCATACCCTCCCTATGTCCGCCCCGAGTCCATCTCGTTGGGTGCAGCCAAATCCGGTCTTCCTGTTGCATACCTCTCCGCCATGGCATGAGATGCCCTGGCATTTTTCTCTCAGTTTTATATACACTTTGTATGACGTCATTGGATATTTAAAACATTTTATGAGACGCTTGCAGACTCCTAATCAAGAAGGCGAACGAAAGGTCAAGAATCAAGATTCTAAACAATTTAACCATGGACCAGGGCTTGTGTCTCAATATTTAAAGAAAGCGAATTTGTAATCCAACGAATCGATTTCCGCCAGGGACGGAAGTGCTCGCTTTGAGTGACCTTCCTTCCGCGGTTCACCGCCCAGCCCAATGACGCGTATGAAAAACTAGCTCATTGTTTGATTTGTAGTCGCCTGGGGGGAAAGTGACGAGGTTTTCAATGTGAACCAAAAAAGGCGACCTTGGTGAGCAGGTAGCAGGCAGGTTTTTCATGAGACTTAAACATTTGGTTGAACAGGCAAGTTAGTCTACGTTGGCTAACGCTGCACAATTTTTATCGTCAATTTCTTCGTTTTCTGAGTCCTGCAGTTCATTGAAATTCATACGTATATGATTTTGCGAAGCATTCGGAATTTAGACCGAAAGATGAATAGGAGCAGTTTATAGGACTATAATTTTGTTCAATATTTGGGTATGCATGCTAAGCTACGTGCTCTTTTTGTTACGGTGAGTGAGCTGCAGCGTGTCAACAAATTTCTTTGCCAGGCATTTCCATGCTGTGTTATATGTTTCTAAAAAGCAGCCGAATGGAATTCCTGATTTTAGTTGTTTATACTGTAGTATAATCTACTGGAAATCATGAAGCAAACTTGAAGGAGGAGGGAATAAATTTAATTTCTGTGTCATACAACCATAAAAATAATATATATAAATCCGGATGTTATAAGAAATGCTGAGTGGAAGTATGTACAGGGTGTGCCCCAAAAATATGTGCATATTTATAAGGCTGTAGTTTGAATACTACTGGTGCTATGAGGCTGGAACAAGTCTCACTCGAGAAAGCAACATCTAAAGTTTTATTTTGTATCGAGAATATGTTGTTACTTACCTTATGTACACTTTATGCATACCAGTAGTATTCAAACTACAGCCTTGTAAAAATGTAAACACTTTTTTGGGACACCGTGTACAACTCACAGGTGTAGCCCACTGAAGACATGAGAGAATACCAGAGTAGATGCCATGGCAGGAAGATGAAAGAATGCGTCTACTAACACAGGAAAAAGAAAACTTCTTTATTTGATGCAACGAATATGCTAAAATGATGTTAGCAGATGTATAACTTTGTGAGTCTGGTACATGTAATTCATCTTATTTTGTAAAAAATGTTAATTCAGTTTCAAATAGTCCTCAGTACGAGAAAAACATCACAGTGATGATATTATAGAAGAAAAATTATTTAAATGTAAGATATCGCATAAAGTGAAGAGAAAGTAGTACAGTAAGCTCATACTACACCTTATATCGTGAAATTAGTTGTAAACTACGCATATTTGATGCAAAAACTTGGGCGTTGATTTAATAGATTCCTTTTGAAATAACAATGGGGGCATATGGGCATTGACTAAACTTTGACGTCGTTTGAACATTTCCAACGATTACAACAATAAAATGTAAAATTTTACTATATAAGCTGAATCTGATTTACTTGAAGCACCCACACTTCCTGATTTAGTGAAATATTAAGTTTCAGCTCATAGGGACACATCACACCTGAAGGTAAAACAGACAAAAGCTAATGCTAAATGAAGGATAGCTTATTCAAACGGCATTTATTCAATTGTTTTAACCAACCATGGGTAAAATAAATTTAATAACACTGTCATTACTCTGAGGTAGAAGTAGAGAAGAGATATCACCGCATGTTGTGGTTTACTAGTGCACAGTTACAAGGATTCTTTCATGCTCCGCCTCACAGGTTGACTGTTCTGCCCCGACACCGTGCATTCAACACCATTTTTTCAGAAATATTCCTAGGGTTTCATTTTTTGTTTCTGAGAGAACACTATACCCTGAAGTGGCTTAGTATCTAAGGGCACATCGGTCGATTTTTAAGATTGGGCCCTTTTATTTTCAAAAGAAAGTTAAATAAAAAATAAATTTTAATGATCTTAGGCTTCATCTTTTTCAGTCCTGAGTTTAAGGATCTGTTGCTGCAAACGTACTCTCTAGCGCGGACCTGACGCTGTAATCGAGAGGATTCAGGTCTAACGATGAAGGAGCCATTCCTTCTTCGAATTGAAGAGGAGAATAATGGATGCCAACCACTCTTATGTTTTCTTAGCTCTATGTGAGGGTGCCGAGTTTTGCTAAAATGATCATCTGTTTTTTTAAAACAATAATCAGCCTAAGGCCGCAATGACTATAACAATGCCTTTAATCAAATTTTTCTCGACACTGAACATCAGGTTCGGAAATGTGCCTTCGCGAATATGAGAGAGAAGACTTTCAGGTCTTGCAAGACGTTTGTCCACAGTTTTGGCAGATAACAGTTTCTTTTGATGTTTGTAAGGAAAACCATGTTCATCAAAAGTGATGGACATGATTCCGACAGACGCATTTTTTTTTCGCCAGATTTCTGAGGGAATTCATTGTTTTTTCTGAGCTTTTCTCTCGTAGAGTGAATTTGACCAGCTCTGGTAGTTCGAGGACGACCTTGTCCAAGCCAATTCTTTCTTGGCCAGTCTCTTTGAACCGCTTCAACGTTCTCCAAACGAACATTCTGTTAATTTCAAGGTTTCAGTAATATCTGTTGATAATTTTTTTCTTAATGCAACTCTAATACTAACTGCTAAAATCTAATACTGGGAAATATTAAATGAAATATGTGCTTCAATGCATGTTTGGACACTTCTACTCTTGATAGAAGCAATTATTAATATAATCTTTCAGTTATTTCGTACATTTTTTAGTAATTCAGAACTATATTATTTGAAATGGAATGTGTGTCGTACATATCAGTGCATTCATAAGAATCGGCTACATCTAATCATAAAATGATCCCACATAGCGTAGGCGTCAGTGCCTGCGTCTGAATTCAAGAAAGACAATCAGGAAGGAAATGGTCTTCTAGGTCAGCCATCTTTCTCTCCACGTTCGATCGAGCCGTTCTGCAAAGGACATTTTTATGTGTGTGTTTCTGTAATGAGCCTTGACGTGCTGAGGGTCTGCCTCCAGCACTCCGTTCTCGGCCAAGTCTAGCTCGAGGCTTTGGTCCTTATATTGCTACAATAAGCCATAATCATGTCGCAGGAAAGTATTGGCTACAATAAGCCATAATCATGTCGCAGGAAAGTATTGGCTACAATAAGCCATAATCATGTCGCAGGAAAGTATTGGCTACAATAAGCCATAATCATGTCGCAGGAAAGTATTGGCTACAATAAGCCATAATCATGTTGCAGGAAAGTATTGGCTACAATAAGCCATAATCATGTTGCAGGAAAGTTTTGTCTACAATAAGCCATAATCATGTCACGGGAAAAAATACAAGATGTATTATATTTTGAGTTGGGAAGACAAAACTGTAACCAAAAGCCGTTGGGAAGTTTCTATATCAATGATATAGAAAGAGCAATAACATTTTTAGGATAGGACACTGAAATATTTGCATCTACTTTGGGTAATCAGTTTTTACACGGAAAATTTCGATTAGCTAATTTTTACTGTTTAGATAAAACCGACTATATAATATCATTTATGTATTTGGGACATCTGTTATGTTTACAGCTGGATTTTTTTTGAAAGAATGAAACTTCTATAAAAAATGGCTTACAGAGCTAGCAGATACAAACACTGAACTTCAACAGTTCATTAGACAATACCAACATTCAGGAGTGACTCGTACAATAACTCGTTCATTCGCTTCTCCTTCTGTCAGCAATACGTAGAGATCATAGCCAAAATTTCAATCATCCATTCAAAACCATTAATTTTTTCACCCTATGTTGAGTAAAAAACGGGCAAGATCTCCAAATCTTAGAACCACTTTTTATATTTACCCATAAACCTAACTGGAATAAAGACCTGGGTGCTGTTAAATTATGCATTGCTCCAGCCTACTGACTTAGTTCTGCGGGTGTGTGGGTGTGTGGCTGTGTGCATGGAGCAGAATGGAGGTGCTCGTTAACCCTTTAGCGACGAATTTATTTTTCTAGTTTCTACGTTTAAGCTCACAAAGACCGTCTGTACACTGATGCACTGAAGCACGCTGAGAGCCAGGCAGCCAAAATAACGACGCTGTATGATGCCGCCGCGTTTAAACCTAGTAGCAACCTCATATTGCTCACATATAATATAATTTTAACATAATTAGCATTTTTTCTGATGTTCCCCGTGAGTGCCATACGGCGGTAGAGGGTTAAAACGGTTTCAAGAGTGTAAGAAATTAGGCTTTAGGTTATAGAGAAAATGTTTTTCTTTGCTTTACGGTGAGTGTATTTCGAGTTTTTTGTCTATTTCAACACTGGAGAAGAAATATTTGAATTCTGAAACACATGAAATTAAAGATATTCTCATCTGCGTTGACTCTTCTTTTCATATCGTACACAAGATTTAACAAATTCATTCCATATCATCTGATGTGAATGAAGCACGTATGCAGCATGTCAAGTGCGTGTAGTCTGTATGTCATAAAGCACATGCACAACATGCTTAATTTGTGCTTAAACTATGTCATGAAGCAAATTTCTTTCATTCTAATCCGATTAGGACCTTCCTGTAAAAGAGTCAGTTTAATGAAAATTAAAAAAAGGGATTCCCAAGTTCTAGTATGGTTTCAAAACTAAATCCAATAAAAGCACAATAAGCGCACAAATGCTTCTAACCAAACTGTGCGAGTATTCATATAAGGTATATGCTTGTAGAGACCCTTATTTGAAGGAGTTGTAAAAGTTCTGTCTTTTTAAAGTAGTCTCAACTGCTTGATATTTACTAATAAGAAATACGAAGCCATTTAGTTCTTTTCCAATAATCATTCAAATAATCATTGGCTCCGTAGCCGATTTGGAGGGAAAATGAAATGACATTGAAGAATTTATTGCCTAAGCTTCTTCTTCTTCAGACTGTAGCTTCCGGGTTTTATCTTCAGGAACGTTCTGATAACTCAGGTTTAGTTTTCCGAACGTGCTTCTGAGGAGCCAAAAAACTGAAACGAGGGCGAGGCATTGGAACCTCTCCTCGGGCTGTATTCCTGGCACAAGACGCAGGACTCAAACAAGCCGAGTCTTCCTTCTATATATAGAGTACCAGTATTATTGGAGGTAATGAGGAGGTGTCCTTCAGTTTTTTGCCTCGTAGAAACAACAACTAGGCTGGAAAGCCCCGATGACTCTCTAAGAACCTCCACTCTGTTTTAAGTTGTCACTCAACATTGAGTACGCGGCAGTTGGTACCTCGAGGATTGCTTAACATGATTCATTAAAGTTGTTGAACTCACAAAGTTCTGTCCCTACAGTCGAGTGCAGCGAGACGTTAGGCTGCATCAACTCATCAAATTCTAAGGCCTGACTTAAAAAGGATGACAATCATTTTCAACCGAAATTTAGTCCGAAAATAATGCAATTTAGAGATTCTAGTTTAGGTTGATTTTCAACACACGTACGAGTATTTGGCCTACAATTTTGAGAAACCAATAATTTTTAAGTTTGACCAACTTATACAGTTCATCAATAGAGTCTGTTCTGTGCTTCAATTGAGAAATATTTTTTCCGTGCATTGCATACATGACAAAAGCGGTATTACCGCGTCTTAGCTTCATGAAGACGTGCTGAAGAGTTTTGAATTAACATGAATAAGTTTGAACAATATTCGTCGTACACTAATTGTATGATACTGGGAACTTCCAGCCATTTGAATGAGTGATTAAGTGACTCGTTCTTTGAGGCATGCATTGTGCATAATGGCAAGGAATTGAGGTTGGATTATTGCTGTTCATAAGTACCTCGAACAGACTAACTACGCTCTGACTCGAGCGCACCGAACGATCCAGGGCTTCCAGAAAGCAGCAATCAATGCGTCGATGGTTGCCGAGAACGTAACACACTTTCCCGTTGTGAGGGCTGTACTTTCGTACACAAACGAGGACAACAAGTAAAGGCACGAGTTGATTGATTTGCAGTTAAGGGTTTTCATACAAAGACACGACAGACGGTGGGATCCTCAATGAAGGTCCGGGACAAGGTGTGGAAGGAGGGCGGTAGCTGTGGTCTTTATAAAAGTTGTTCGTGAACACTGCTTCCGTTGTTGAGTGTAGGTTGTGTAGTGACAAATACCTCATTAGTAGTAACTTGATATTTGTATTACAGTTTCAGCGTGCTAGATTCAAGGCTCCAATAAAATGTGATGAAAAGGATAGAATAAGAAATATATTCAAATTGTGCAAAAGGATTTTGTGTGGAGCCCGCTGATAGTTAATACAACACAATGTCAGAAGCTCAGTGCCGTTACATGGAACTATGATGACTTGATCTTTTAAGAGATATTCGAGTAAAGAAGACGCTCTTAAAGAGACGAAAAGGTGGAAAAAAAGAACTATGCCTGGGCAACAAGCATCGATTTGTTGTTTTTCTAGGGGATAAATCGCTAGTGTGTTGAACGTTGGATGCTATATAGCTGTCATGTATACACCACATCACTCACTCCTGTTCCTTTAATGGTGCTTCTATTTTATGCCACTGCACATTTTTTACAATAGATTTTTTGAAAATATTCACGAAAAAGATCTAAGTCTGCGGTTTTCGGAAGAAAAAATATATCAGCATGAGTTTAGTTCTACCAGTGAGGAAAAGCAGAAACGTAAAGCACAGAAAACGAAAAAGATTGAAATTTATTTGACATCAAAACGTACGCAATGAACAAAGTTTTTACGAGGCAGTAGTCAACACAAGTTAAGAAGCGAGGCAGTTTGACAGAACTCTTCACAGGACAAAAAACGGTCAAAGTATTTAGCTGGGAGCACTCAATCAAAAGTTTATTTTTCTGAGTCATTCGTACTCTCGAACGCATTCTACTGTAAATCTATGTTCTATGTTTATCTAAGAATTTTGAGTAAGAAACGCAGTCACACATAATCCAATAACTCATTCGAATGACGCACACTTTATCTACAGAATAATTTGTATCTCTGACACAAGAGCAGTTTTGTTGATGAAACTTCACTTGCTAATAGTTAGACGTCTCTGAAGAAGACCTACCATACAAATTCAGCCGTTAAGTATAGAGACTGTCTGTGTATCCTAATTAAGCACTACTGTCTGCACTGTCCCGTTAAGCATGACCTTCTTCTTTAGCCTGTTAAATAAAACGGCTGCCTCTAGTTCCGGTTTTCTCGTAGATACGAGGATATTGAAGCTCGTATATGCGCTTATTACAGTGTGTAGAGTATTCTGTGTGACATATTTCAGGGAGTATGTGCCCCGTGGGAGTTGAAAACAGACGTTAATCGATGCGTGGTTGTTCACAAGAGTTTATTCCTTTCATTAGTCAAACAATTTAGTCTTTAATTTCGTGCTGCCAAAGTAAATTTCTTTCTTGAATATAAGCTTCACGTTCAGTTTTGCACTGTGTTTGCACCCCGTAACTGTTCTTAAGGCCCTTATTTTAGTTTACATGTAGAGTTAATGTATTATTAATCTGCAAATTTCCTTTCATAACAAAGGGATAGGCCAAGAATGCAAACTTCAGTTGTGTTTTTAAGTTTAATCCTGATACGAGCAACAGCCATAACTCGTTCTACCAATAGTGAATTCATTCACCTACATCAAATCCAATGAGATTATATCGAAATCAACTACATTGGATGCCTTTTTACCAATTTATAATACTTTGGACAGAATAAGTTTTCATTCCATCAATTATTAGGTTGTTACAAAAATAATGGCCGCTCGAAGGTCTGGGGTTTGAAAAGTAATTTTAACGCAACTTTTTTAATTTATTTTAGATGAACCTTGGCATGCATAACAACTAATGTGTGCTCATTAATATTTTGTAACATCTTTTCAGACAGAACATAATTTTGAAGGATAGAATCCCTCCATGATGAACATGACAAAACATGACCTTCGTCTACTTATGTTGCACGAGTTCAAACTTGGGCACAACGCCTCCGAAGCTTCTGCCAATATCAACCGAGCATGGGGAGAAGAGTCCGTAAGGGATCGGACAGTACGAAGGTGGTTCGGGAAATTCCGGAGTGGTGACGAAAGCCTTAAAGATGAAGAGGGTAGAGGACGTTTGGGTAGTCTCGAGAACGAGCAATTTCATACGGTTGTTGAGCAAAATCCACGTCAAAGTGTTAGAGAAATGTCTCAGACACTTGGTGTCAGCATTGCAACAGTCTCGCGCCATTTGAAGATTATTGGAAAGGCGAAAAAGCTCGATAAATGGGTTCCTCATGAGCTCAATGAGAATCAAAAGCTTAGGCGTTTTGAAGTGTGCTCGATGGTCTCTCTGCGCAACACCAACGATCCCTTTCTTGACCGAATTGTCACTTGTGACGAAAAGTGGGTCCTTTATGATAACCGTAAACGATCAGGTCAATGGCTCGATCGTGATGAGCCCCCCAAACACTTCCCTAAGCCAATGTTGCAGCAGAAAAAGATTATGGTGACTGTCTGGTGGTCTGCAATATGCATTAATGGTCAATGAGACCATTAATGCAGAGGGATACTGCAATGATCTCGCTGTTATGCATGCTCGATTGGGCGAAAAGAGACCGGCATTAGTGAATCGACGTGGTCCAATTCTGCTCCACGATAACGCGCGACCACATGTTGCAAGAATGACCGTCCATAAGCTCACAGAACTGGGATACAAGACTTTACCACATCCTCCATATTCTCCAGATCTTTCACCTACTGATTATCATTTATTCAAGCACTTAAGCACATTTTTGGATGGTAAAACTTTTAGGTCTAAACAAGAGGTGGAAACGACCTTCAAAGATTTTGTTGCATCACAGCCATTAACTTTTTATCAACAAGGGATAAATAATCTCGTAGTCCGATGGCAGAGATGCATAGCTGCTCAGGGTTCATATTTTGACTAAGTTTAACATATCTATTGTTCATTTACCAAGGATTAAATGCATGCTTCTGAAATCGGCCATTATTTTTGTAACAACCTAATACTTTTCAACTCATTCCTGTCGCGTGACTATTGTCTGTCGTGGGGACTACACAACGAGCCTTTATTGTAGATGTTTTCTTTTGTTATTTTTTGTAACTTGTTGCACGACACCGAGGAAAAATATTTAAAAAATCAGACTTAAATGACAATTTAATATCAAATTACTCGCACTGGAAGAGGTGCGCTCAAAAATGTCGTTCTCGATCCATGAAAAGTTGTGACATTTTTCTCTTATTTACAATTACTAAGTTATACGTTGTATATGAAGCAAAAACTAAATTAATCTCAACAAGGCTTACATTGGTTTTTCAATCAATGATATCTTTTGACTTGAATTGAAACTTCTTTCTATATCATGTAAAATTTTTGTATCCAATTTTTTTAGATATACCTTTGAGCACTGAGTTGCGGTCAGAACTCGTTTCTAATATCACACTTAACTTCGCAGCCAATCAAGAGGCACAACTATTTCAACTTGAATATGGGAGAAATACAATTACTTTGACCCACCAGATCGGCCGACTGGTGGAGGTACCCGCTAACTATACGGGAGTCATAGGTTCTATCCCGAAAGCCGTCACGGTCTGTTTGAACCTGACCATGCATAGGCGGCTAGAATAATGTTCAGCAACTACTACACTGGACGTTTGGCGTAAGCCACACCTTAACCACGCTCATTGACACGCTCCTACGAGCGTCCACTTCCAATTACAGCACAGAGGACAGGGATCTAGTTCGAAGCATCACTACTACTCTTAAGATCTTATCGATAAGCACTATCACTACTCATAATATGTTAACATTAGGAATTTAAAATCCAATGTATATTTACTGTATACTCCATTGGTAATAAAGTTCATTATTATTATCATTATTATTATTATCATTATAATGGTATCAAGAGTTAGGGTAACTTTGCCCTGTGATGTGGTGAAGCTTTGATTGTCCTAGGGTAGAAAGTTCGTTGGTGGAAGAGGGCCAGCCGTAAATGCGATGACTTTTCTGTAGGTCAGTTCGCTGTTAGCGTTCGTGATGTGATGTGCGTCGTCGTTGTGTGTCCGCTGAAGAGCACGTGCGGCCTTCGCTGCAGGAGGGAACTACGCTAAGCTTTGCTTGATATTGACATTGAACTTTTCATTGTATTGTTTATTCTGAATTGAATTCTTTCGCTAGGGTGATCATCTAGGTCATTTATATTTTCCTTGAGTTTATAGAATACTGGTGAATATATTGATATTCACAACGGTCTGTGCTCAACCCTCACGCATCGGTACCTGCGTTCAGTACTCTGAGTTTGTAAGCGGTCTGTCTAATGTCTCATAAAATAGATATCGTTCTAGTGTGAGTCAAATGCCACTACTGGAAGCGCTTAGTCGAGGGGTATCTCTAATCTTGAGGTAATATAGCGCTAATGGTTAACAATCCGTTCCAATTTACCGTGGGTTTAAACTGAGCTTTTCAATACTACATAAATTGATTTAGAATACAGTTCTTAATGCTCTTATAGCTCAAAGAAGCCACTTGCAAGCATGCCACAACAACCTCCGTGCATCGGTTCCCTTACTTTAACTTGACTATTTAAATCGTAACAATATTTTTTCCCCTAGTTACTTGTAGCCTTATCATTCCTAAACCAGAAAGCGGTATTAAAGCCTCCTGTTTCTATCCTGCACTTGATCGTGACTCATTGCTCAAAGCGTGTACGAATTTTTATCAATAAACTCACTAAAACGAGGAGCAAGGGTTCATAGGGTGACGTGCTACTGTGTCTTCTGTAGTCTACAAAAGTCTGTTCAGTGAAGCTGAACTCCATTGAAATATGGAAGCTGCGTTGTTTCTTCTGCTGATGCCTTGTTCAAACCTTCAGTATCAAACGTCTTCCTGTAATTCCTAGAAACATTAATATTGAACTAGTTATCCTGGAAAAACATTAAAATTTTTCACTTCCCCATGCGGTGCACTATTCTCCGAATGAAATTCACGCGTTGTAAGAGCGGTGGGTTTTAATTAACGGTAAATGCATCAAATACTTCTATGGATAGACATTTTCGTCTGTACGGAATTGTTGGTCTTTACTTGTTTTAGTTTTATCTACTTTCTAAAAGAGAACGTCTTGCATCCCTCTGAACCAGCTGTGAACTACGCGTTTACGTGCTCTTATCTTTCACTAGCCTGCTTTACAAGACTTGACTAGTGTAACTAACATCGTCTTGACGTAAGGTTAGAAGTGCAGACCAGCCTTGTGAGGGCCTTGTTAGTCTCTCAATTTACTCTCACTACGACTGCCAAGCCGGAAAATCGCTAGATTTACTATCTGAATTTATGCTAAACTGTAATATTTAATATGCAGCAATCGCAGTCTATCGATACCAAATTCTGCACGGAGTGAAGAATAAATGTTATTGGTCTGTGCATTGAGACAGGAATAATTTGATAAGAGTTTCTGTAGCGCAAATTGTAGGAACATTGTGCTTTAGTTAACCTCGAGCGTTAGCACTAAATTGTTTGGCCCGTAGGCCAGATTTAAACAAAAAATGAACCATCAGCAATAGTAGCTACGTTTCTAGAAAGTCTAAAATTGCGAAAATTTTTCGTAACTTGGTTTCTACTTGCAAGCCGTCGAGCAAATTGTAGTAAACTTAGTTGGAGCTTGCAGAAGATTAGTTATCGGTTCCTATCCACAAACCTGCGAACTCTTACTTTATTTTAGTTAACACGCACAAAAGCAGAAAGAGCTACGCGTGTGACCGGTTTTGCAGCTCCGTAATTTCAAGGTGCCGTGTCCACGCTCACCTTCACTTTCTGTCGCCCCTTTTGTAGCTTGTGATGACTTCCCGGTCACAAATTGGATTTACTGAACACTGGCACTATACTACAGAAGCAGATGTCTTTGTGATATTTTTTTGAAGTTGAAGTGGAATGCGCAAAAATGGTTTAGTAATTTTGTTCGCTCATCTGCTCCTTGTCAATGTTCATAGGTGTGGTAAAGAGCGGGCGTCTGTGACTGCATCTGGGCAGATTGAATCCAGAGTCTCTGTTTTGGTGTTTACATCTAGGAAGCTTACAATTGAACGTTATTCATAGTAATCAATCTGCTATAACTACCAAAAATGCGCGAAATTGGCTGCGTAGCCCAATTTCTCTGGCAGTAGTTAGAGTTCTTGGTGAAATTTGTGGCTGAAAATCTCGTATGAAGGGAATAGAAACATTGTTAATTTTTGTATGTCTACGCTAAGTAGAGTTACCGCCTTGAATTTAGTTTACCGGACGAGGGTCATTCATTTTCACCTTGGCTACGCTACTGCACAGGTGACGAAAATACTTTACGTTGCAAATTTGTTTGTGTAGAGCACACCAATTCTGTTGCAGCATAAGCATGGTCTTTCAGTTGCCTCGCTTGTGTGGGATCTAAAATATGTCAGGACTCGTTATATTATCTGAGTTGCGGAGTCAAAGCCAGTTATTGCAGCCATCACAGGTGATGGAAGGCCTGGCTGGTAAAAAATTTAAAACCATTTGCCTACTTTTTAAAATTTTCTTAAAAGCTTAGCACATTCATTGCGGTATGGCCCACCGGTGGGTCACTCGGGTTAGGTTCTGTAACTTCAAAGCTTTCTAGTGACTGTATGTACAAAGTAAAGATTTGCACCGGCTAGGCAACCGCGGTGAATGTGTTAAAATAACGTTCCACGTATATGTTGCACGAGGATATGGAGATTATTCGAACTAGTTTCGGAGCGAGACTTTTTGGATTAACTTCTATAGCTTTGGTATGTCATGTGTATAATTGTCAAATCGTGCAGCGGGGTGACTTCTCGTGAAAGTTGGCATTTTGAAAGATTGTGGACTGTCTTTTTAGTCGGCAAGTAGCTAGGCGTACAGGCTGACAAATGGTCTGGTTAGTCGACAACTTGCTCGTTGTGCAGGATGTCAAGTGGTTTCGTTCGTCGGCAAGACTTGGAGGGTGGAAAGTTTTGCCAGTTTGAGTTAGTGAACAATGCAGCACGAGAGACTGGTCTTGATGGTCAGCAAGTCATTCAGTCAACAGAGCAGCCAAAAAAGGGTAGTCTCTGACCAGGCCCCTCCTTTCACTTTCTTCTCTCCTCAAAAATGCGCTCACGTACAAGAGTGTTGGTGAGGGTATCTTGAGCATTCACTTGTGCCGTGTGGGCCTGTGCAGTGCATTCCAGTGCAGCACTTGCGTGTTGCATTTTGGCTCCCATATTGCATGCATTCAAGTAAACGAATTACTAAGCACTGCAATAACATTCAGTTCTTAACGTTGGTCGTCGCTGGCATTCAGAGCTAGTTTAGGCCCAGATGTTCTATGTTTCTGCACGCACGCCTAAATGCTACTTTCTGACAAGGTGCGTCCCGGTGTCACCGCCACGTATTCTGCTCAGGTGACAGATTTCTCCTAAAACGCGATATGCTTCCTAATTCTAACGTACGGACTTTCTGTAAAACTGTCTCAAGAAAACTGAAATACTAAAAGTCAGACGATAGCCCACGAGCCTTGTCGGAGTAGATGCCAAATGGTGATAACTAAACGGATATTTTAGCAGACCATCAAACTGTCTGTGAAGAACTGTTCTAATTATCTTGAAGTGGAAGTTGACGAAAAGAGAAGTGGCCTCTACGTCAATTTAACCGAGCAGGGGCTCGTCAACTTTATCCTCGCGCCACCAACTTTAAGAGATTCTTCAGCCCGAATTATGCTCTAATGCGTACAATAAGGCTTTTTAAAGAGCTAATTTATAGTGTAATACTGTAACGAGAAACGTCTCCCGACATCTTCAGGATATACTAACTCGCCTTCTGAGGGTTCGTGCACCCGAGTTAGGAGAACCCTGATGTAGAGTTTCTGATTGACGCATGTCTTGCGGAGCCTGGCGTGTACAGAGGAGTCGGTGTGCACTTCTTGCTTTCATTGGCACATTCCCCGACTCACTGACACCAGTGACCCCTGATCTGCTTTGCCCTGCGGTCGTGCCCCTCTCCTGCTCGTAAATTACGAGGTTCCCATTGCCAATGACGTAGCGGTAGAGGGATTTTATCCCATACCAAGAAATTATAAACTAAAATACCCAGTTCGTGGTACAATAGGAAGATTTTTTGAATTTGTTTCTTCGTGAATGATCTCAGAAACCCGTAACTGTTCCTTTCTGGGAGACGACGCTGGAATAGATATTGTCCTTAAGCTTATTTGTCTGGGGGGAGAATGAAAATAGGCTTCTTGGGAATGTGCAATTTTAAAGGCCAGTTTGAGGGAGTTGCCTGGTGGCATTTGTCTTTGCAGTACCTATACGTTGGTGACATAAGCACTTAGTGCTGTTTCTAGCTACCTGCAGCGAAATTAACACTACAGGGTTTAATTTTCATTTTTTTACGTGAATTTCAACTTTTCTTTATTCTCTCAAAGGAGGCTGGCGTAGTTTACAATACGGTTTGTGTCTTTGTACAAGTTTTCCTTCTAACTTGACCTTTCGTCTCGGCGAAAAGTTTGCATTTTCATGGGCAGCGTGGCGAGCTACACAACAGAATTTCGGGAATTTTACTAGTTGTACCACTTTAATCAAGCCATCAGTCGTGCTGTCGCCTGAAATTAGGAATGTATAATCAAATTTTGTTACAAGGATTGTAACTGGCCAACTCACGGAATTAAAACATTCGTTAATGATCATAATTACTAGTTCAGATTCAATGGGAGCAGACTATTGTTGACAGATATCAGAACCAAGGTGCTTGCCTAAAAAGAATTATGCAAATGAAATCTAGTAATACGCCTCGGCCATTCTGTTCCATTAAAATGCGAGACGTGTTATTGCTACTACACTAAAATGAATTTGAAAGTCCAAGGAGAAAAGAGCTTAGAAGGGTAGACATAATTTCCAGAAAGCCTTGAAATAATTTATGCCATGTGTCTTGATATACGAATCCTCTGCTGCAACGCACTTGCTCCGTATGCTTTCCTCATTTTCAACGAATGAATGTACAATACATGTTGAGGAATTTCATTAGAGCCCATTTCTCGTACACAAGTGCAGTAAATTTTATTTTGCTTGTCGGAGTTAAAGTGATCCTAGCTGTTGTCAGTGCTGAAGAAAAAGTAAAGGATTTTTTCTGCGGAGGTATACCTTCACGCCTTTTCGTTTCAGATAAATTGTAATTATTCGGCACTTGAACGCTGATGGTGAGGTGGTGAAATGGTCGGACAAGTTCAGTGAGAGCGTGTTGGTCAGCGTTGTGTGTAGTAGCAATTGTGTAGTAAGCCAAGTGTAGAGCTCAAATCTTCCTGCGCCTCTCCGCCATGAGGGTGAGTACCCCATACTTTAAGCTCGGTTTTTTGTTTGTGGGATGCAATTGACTCGACCAGATTTACCTTTTGAATTTTCCAAGTTTTGTTATGCGAATCGTGTTGAGTACGCAACAGAATTAGAGAATTTTTTATCAAACGAGGTACATCAAAAACCAGTTTCGCCACGGTTCAGCTGTCGTTTATGTATAACAAGCATTAAGCACTTAACTATGATTGATCAAAATTTGAAGTGCCCACTAACAGGATTTCAGTAATCGTAAATTTGATGCCTGTATTCAAATTGAATTATAGTGTCTACCATTGTCTCCAGTGTCGTGCATAGAAACTCGTAAGGTGACAGTGTATGGAAATTTTGGTCTTCAGGAAGTAAGATTGGAACAATCGGGAACCTAAAGTGTTTGGGAACTTGTGCCCTATTCTTTAAAAATCTTTGGCCGAATCCGACATAGCCTCTCACCTCGCTAGGTCAATCGTAGTCTTGTCAATTACGTACAATATTATTCGACTTGACAATCTCAATGGCGTAACTTGGCGACAGCTGGTGCAGCCCACTCTAGCAATCGCCATGGCCGTGGGACTCGGGTGGTGCAATTAATGAGCCAGCTGCTGCAGCTCATGTTGAAACTCAGACTTCATTTAGTTAATAACTAAGTTTCTTACTGCTTACGTTGTTACCTCCGTGGGTCTGCTACTGATGCCCTTTCTTATCCTTTATTAGGAAGCTTATATTGTGCACGTGTTGTCTGCGCTATTGTGGCAGTCGGTGCGATAATTGTAACTTTTAATGAAGTGCCTTTTTTTAAGGCGGGTGGTGCCGCTCCTGCTGACCACAATGAAGCCATCAATTACTAGGATTCTCTCCCTCCGCTACTTTCCTCGCCTGCACGACGTTTCCTTGAGAGGACTAGGCTCGTGTCGCCCATTCGTCTTCCATCCCCCATATCTGGATATCTTTATTCACTGCACATTCATGCACACGCGTGTGGAATATTTCAATAAACTAAATTAATTTCGCTTTTGATTTATGTACAAAGCAATGTGTATAATTGTATGTAGTATCCTGGTCTTCTTGTTTTTATAATACTCATGTTTCCGTCGTTGTACTGAGCTCGTTTCAGGAACAGATTTCTTCAGTGAAGTAGGTTGACACCTGACTGGTCATTCCTTGTTATTTTGGCCAGATTCGTTGCGAGCTCACTCCATGACTCGGCAACTTATTTTATCTTTCATCTCTCGTTAGAGAACGTCAGAGGAAGTTTCACTTGAGGTGAAATCTGAATACTCACAGCTTGCAATCCTGACCTTCCATCAGGCTTATTATTTGACTCGCAAAGAAAACCATCTTTCGCTCTTGGTCTTTGGTCGAAAGCCTGACCAACGCTGTTGTTGGTCGAACACCTGAGGCGGAGGACGATCTGAACTGACGTATTAATCGACTGCCAGAGTATAAAAAGCACCGGTAACTTAACAATATTGTACTTAAATTCCCGAATATCATCACGATCAGTAGTCCGTAGTACCAGTCATCTCAACACAGCTCGTACCCTAGAGCAGAGTTTCCCAACCTGCGGATCGCGACCCCATTTTCAATTATTTACGAATTCACCTGATGCATACATTTGTGTTTGTGTTTAACGGAATAGCGTTCCATTATAAAAGAATTTTCGGAGTACAAAGGAGCGCACAGTTATTTGAAGGAAAGGGAGCATGGATCTATTATTTGTTTCAAAATTGGTCGTCATAGGTCACCAGACTCGGTAAAGGTTGAGAATTACTGCCCTAGACTCGTGTTGCTAGTATATGCGTAGGAATTAAGAGGAAAATTGATAGGTTGCTCGTTTGGAGTTGCCGAATTTTGTGTAAATCTTATGAATTTTCTGTGTACCCTCCAAGTGACGAATACTCCTTCAGTGTGTTGGTAAATTAGTCCGTTCAGATACTCGTGCCAGAATTGAGAGATGTGACTTAGTCATAGTTTGGAAGCTCTATTCATGGTTGGCAGCAGTCTAATTGGGTAAAGACGCCTCGGGTGGATGCGCGCCCATCAACTGGAATCTATCTTCTGTTCCTTTTCATCAGGTTTACTGTCTTGCTTGTTCTTCTGGTTGAGATTTACGGACGTGTGCAGGTAATGCAACATTTGAGCACATGACAAAATTTTCGTCGAACGTGAAGTGCGCTAAATCTGTTAGCGAATTAGGGTTGGACAAATGAAACTTGAATTAAAAGTGCCCCAAGGGTGACATCATAAGGCGTAGCCTGATGCCTTGCGTCTCCATGACGTGTCAGGGGTTACTCAGCGAGAGTTATCGGGCTCTGCAGGGTGATGTAATCTCAATTTCCGATCAAGTGGTGAAGGTATTTGACTGTAGACCAGCGCTTAAATTTCAGGTGCCCAAGCATGTTAGTGCAGATTTTCTAGAAAGTTGAAAACTGCGCGAACTTTTTCAGTCTCAGGTTGGTTACGTGAACGCTCGTGTCATTCTCCTTCCCTCTTCCTCTCAACACTGAGGGATAGTGTTAAAAATACACAAACATTATGGTATTGGCCAAGAATATTTGTAGATGCTCGTTAAGTTTCCTTTAATTTTGTTGATAATGCTAATAATAGGACAGGCACAGTGAACTGTAGTCCGTTGTGGTTGTTCTGCCTCCGCAATTTAAGAGGCGGATGAGTGCCTTGCTTTCATCTTGCCAGCGTGGGCCTCCCTCGTTTGTCCTGCACCTCGTGCCTCATGACCTGCAACTTGGTAAGCTTGCAATTGGGCATTTGATTGAATGCCAATGAACGGTTTAGTTCGGCAAGCTGTAGAATTCTTCCCTTTCCCTCTTCTTGGATGGTCAACGTATCTGGTTTCAGCATGTCCTCGTCGACTCGATGCTCTAGACGCACTTCTGGTGTAGTATCAGCTTCTTGCATGCACTCCGTATTTTGTCGTGCCTCATCAATTAGAGCGTGCGTTGCATCTTCATTACTTTTTAATATTGATTTTTATTAGCATGGATCTAAACAGCAGCGAAAAGGCTCATGTTTAATAACTAGCAGCCTATTAACTGCTCAAATTACGCCATTAATTATTTTGTTCAATACAATCGAGAACAAATTTATGAACTTCTTAGTTCTTCGAACAGATCCCCTGAACTACGTTCTCAACGAGTTTCTATTCACTGTCTAAAAATTTTTGCGGAAAACTCTTCAGTTAGGCTACTGAATGCTTCGTACTGTCTCTAGGAAGGCAGTGAGAGTCGGTACTGTATGAAGCAACCATCCGTTCTTCGGTATTTTTAAAGCAGTAAGGAGTAACTCGACTGAATAGATTAGATGCAGGGAATATCCAGGCCTTGAGTTGTTTTCTTTGGATATTTTTACCTCTGTTCTGTCGACTCATGGTTTTGGCTCGGGTTTCTGCGTCTGTCTGTAGCACTAGGCTGATGAAGGGCCGTGTCAAGGCCAGGTAGGAGACGGTGCTTTTTGTTATTGCGCTGAGACTGCACTTCTCCAGTTCACCTCGCAATGATTAGTTTCATTTCTGTAGCGTCTGCTTACAAAAACTTTTAATAATTTTCCCCAATCACAAATAAAAGTACTGTTCACTCGTCTTCAAATTCCCACCTCTTCATACCCTTCTCCGCTCAATATGCTTCGCAACTTCGGCCCTAGTTTTGGGAATTGTTTTACGGAGAGTTTATTTGGGTCGTTCTGTTTAGTTTGCACACCTGATTCATTTCCAATGAACAATAGGTTGATATAAAGAGAAGGGGTACTTGTCAGGGTGAATCCAACCTTGTTAGGCGTGCTATTTGTTTTCGGGAAATTGTAGTTGAAATAGTACGCCGCATTCAGTAATTAGTTACATAATTTTTGCCATCGAGAAAGATAGTGTACATTCCAGCATTTGTACTAGAAGCTTCGTCTCGTGGATGTAGGTTCAGTGACAGGAGCTAATTTGGCAAGCATTACGGCAGGTCTGTGTGAACGTAGACAGCACTCGGGTTCTTCGCTCGTAGGCACTGACGGTACCCGGGAGAATGAAGGCTTAAAGCGGCAGATGGACTTTGCTGATTTGTATACTTAACACTCGTACGCGTGATGTTGACCACACCAGAGTTTTAAGGAAATATGGTAGTTTCGAGGTGACATTTTGAATTATGGAAGTCCCTTGGTTATTAATTTGTTTATTTTGCAAGAATGAAGTGTCGGAAGAGCATCTTCATCTTGTGGTATGTTTCCTAATAAACATTGAGGGAAGTATGAAATTTAAATTACAAATTATTTTACAACAGGAGTGATTGTTGAAATGAAAAACCTGTTGTACCTGCTAATTACAAGGCATTCAAAACTAGATACATTATTTCACTGTGCGAAGTAGTTCACATGACCACCAATTAGTTAAGATTGCATCTGGAGTACTTCCTCTACAATGTTCTGCATATTGTGCACTTGCAGTTAGTAATCCTGAGCCTGGGAATTATATTTATTGCTCTTCTGTAACAGGGCCTAGACGACGTTAAAGTTCCTATGGTTCATGGCCAGGGTGCGGCTGGGCTACCTTTTCCTGGATCATTTTCATCTTATTGGGTGTTGGCTGTTAATGTATCGCTTCTGATGCAGCAGAGTACAGTATTGTAGATGCTGTAACTCCCGGGTAGTTCTTCAATTGATTGTTGGTTTCTTCTGTAAAAGTAGAAAATGTAAAATTCGGCAGAAGTCGTTCGAAATAGTTTTGTTCTACGAAATTTTTATTTTGGTTTTATTGTACTTCAAATTTTAACCGAAGTTTTACAGCACCTTGTGAATCGGCTGAACAGAGGGTACGGGGTTGTGGTTGTACGATCACAATGCATCATACACGGAGAGTCACGCGCACAGTCGTCCACACGTACTTCTCCTAGTATTAAATTAACTAGGCTTTGTCTGGAAGACCACACGTGGGCTTGCCGGTGCTTGAACTAAAGTTGTTCAAGAATATTATGAAAGTTGAAGACCGGATCTATGCAAAATCTCTTGTAATTCATAGTTCATGAACGAGACTACACTTTCCGCATTTCTATAGTGTTGCCTCGAAGCATTTGGCTAAAATTTTGAATGTAGACACGTTAGGTAGATAATTCTCGAAATTTTGCATTATTCAAAAGTTTTAACGTGATGGAAGTTGTGGGCGTTGGTTCCAAAGTTTATTGGCTTCTATCAATGTTTAAAACTTTACCAAAACTTTCTTCATTGAAGGCTTTTTACGACAAATTGAATTTTTAGAGAATTAGTTTTAGTAGTCCCTAAGAGTTTTACAATACTCAGGAGGTATGCGTGATTCAGAACACAACTTAACCGGTAGACTGTCAGCCGCTTGTTGGACTCGGACCAGTTCAGTTCTTTACTTTTTAAACTAGTTTTATTTTAGAGATTTCTGGCGTACTGTGCAGTTAAAGACACGGGTGCGTATTTTTGTTATATTAAGTTATTGTCTCTAAAATAGATGTTGAAACTCTCTCTTTACTGGTTGAAGAGAGTTCAACCAATAGATGTTAATATTTGACTAGTTTTGTGGTAACGCGAACTGTCTCGAGTTTGTGATTATCAGCTCAGTTGAACACAAACGTTGGATAAATCTGAATCTGGGCTAATATACTGGACTGTTTGCAGTTCATCTAAAATTCATGTAGACTCGACCTCTTGGTTCTTATTCATAGCAAAGCTTCTTACACAAATCTGATGCTACATAAAATTTGCATAAAAAAATTGATATAGAACTTTCAATATTTGAGCTGGCGCGTTCACAAGAGCTTAACTCATTTTTTAACACGAACTGATGACTGACTTCACACGAGCAAATTTGCGAGCAACGAAGGCTACACCTGCTGAACTTCCCGCGCCCTGAGGCAGGACTTCCGTGAACAGGCACTGCGTCAATTGGTCCTATTTCGTTACGTCCTCCTTTGCGGTTATCTGCCGTTCATTCGACGGAAATTCCTAAAGCTGATCGGCCTGTGAGGCGGTAGCTGGTCTCGCTGAGAAGCGTTCTTTGATAGCTTTAGTAGGGATTTCCCCAGCCTCTCCGCCTCCAGATTCCGTGTCATTGTTGCCGACCGAGACTCGTCATATTCCTGACTGACGGCCACATAAAATATTCATAAAAGAAATATTGCACCTGTTGCAGAAGTGGCAGTAGTAGCAATACGAATACTCTTATTTGAGTGACCCAAAGGTTGAGTATACACTTGTTATTACTGGCTCGGTGTACTTTGATTGTGTCGCGTAATTGAAAATATTTGTCCTGACTTGACCATAAATCAGAATGAAAGAAAATTGAGTTCGAGCGTCATGTGCTGGAAGCAAATTGTAATCAGCACCAGTTTAGCTGATAGATTTTAGTCGGTGACTAATGCAAATGTAACACATTTTTCGATGTGATCTCTGCCATTTGAAGATTCCAATGCAGTTACAGCGCCAGTAGAAGCAGTGCGTGGGAAGGAGTGATATATTTTGTGTATTAATTATTCATGCCTGCAGCTCTTGGAAGTCGCTATACCGACATTGATATAAAATTTGAAGATTTCTATTCTCGACCTGTTGGTTGTCTGAAACTAAGTCTTCTCTCTTCCAGGAAACTTGTTCCTTTTCCCCAAAGTAGTTCTACACAATACTTCAATTCGGTGATAATAGGAAATTGTGGTTTTAGAGGTCTCGGCACGGTCCAGATATTTTTTGCCGACGAAAACTAGATCTTGTACATTCATGCAGTTTTATTGTTGGTGGGGTAGATATCTTGTCACTAAATTGACGTAAGGCACTTCAGGTAAAGCTGAAGATCCTCTAGTACCAATTCAACTAATTCTTGCTAGTGTTCTGTGATAGTAAATTCAGAGTAATTTGAATCATAAAACTGAATTCAGTGACTACACGGAATAGCACTCTGATCTTAAGCAGCTGTTGAGGCGATTGCTCATCACAACTCAGTTTTTGATATTAAAAACTCCAGCCATGAGCTTAAAATGTCTCCATAATCACGGAAAAGTGTACTTTGGAATCCCCTTCTTTTTAAAAAATATCCTGAACTGTTGATTTAATTCAAACGTTTACTATGGAACTTTTTGAAATCAGAGTTCATTAGAAACCCTGGCTTGGCACTTGTTTTAGTACAAACTTACTCGCGAATTCAGAAACTGCCAAATTTTTAAGCAACTGAGTGCATAGATCAACTGATGGTATAACGTCTGTGGTGTAAATTAAATGACTTCGATACGAGGTAAAAGAGGAAATCTGGTATAATATGCTCGTAATTATGACCATCTAAACTAAATAAAAAATGGTTAAGATTCTAGTCCCCAAATGACAAGCGTTTTTGTCTTTATCTTCGCTAAAACATAAATGCTATGGTCTGGTCGCAAAATCTTGCATTAAAATTTAGTGTTGAAGCATTCAAAACTTCATCCCTATTTGAAAAGAGTAGCTTGACGTTGTTACTTAAACTATTTTTTGCAGATTTTAATATTTGTTTTACTCGTCATTCAGTAAAATAAAATTTCATCAGTTCGTGCGAACATGTTTCACTACATCAAATTACAAAGTCGTACTGTAAGAGCTATTTTATGTGCTTATCCACCTGAATCTCTGACCCTCCCATAAAGCTTCTGAGCCTGAAGTTAAGACATTAGCTTCAGCGCTTGAGCTGCACTAGATGCTAGAAAAGTTAAAATTGATTTTGTGTCATTTAAAGATTCTGTCCCCGCTGGTTCGTGATACCCAGACTAAGTATTGTACTAGCAACACTAAACAAGCTCTAACGAAGTATTCTCATCTGTCGGCTTGAAAGCTTGTATTTTGGACCTCCTAGGGTACTGTATTCTATTCTCAAATTTTTCCTCTTTGCGTTGTGCTGGTACTGGTGGACATCATTGACAAATTTACAAACTCATGCTCTAGTGTCTTAACCTCGCTCTCGAAGTGCTGAACAATTTTTTGTACTGTGGGGAATTTCCCCATTTAATTCGCTGCAATCCTTCGTTTGAGCGCGAGATCTTAGAACAAATAATAAATGCGACTCTAGCTACAGGAACATCACATTGCAAACTGCTGGACGTAGTTGACATTTACAGATGTCCCTAAGGAATAAAAATTAGGAATCGGGCGCCGTACATATTAGTTCGTAATGTTCCAGGTATAAACAATTCTTTAATCAGAGGCAGGGCTACGTACGGGAGGTCATCCTCCTGTGCTAGAGTTTCTAATTCATTAAGAATTACGAACATGATTGAGTTATAAATTCGTACGTGATAGCTTGTCTTGCCATAAACTGGTACGTATAATAAAATACGTTGAATAGGCAGAGCTGACAGTCTCGGAAATCAATTCTTCCGGGCCCAGTAAAACGTTAGAGCTCTTAAAAACGTTAGCTTGTGCAGTAGTCTCCAGGGCACGTAGTATTTTTCAGATATTCAGCTCTGGCTAACAAATTGTAGCAGCATTGACATAGGTGAGCTATTGTTGGCGTTAGTAGTTCGGCATTAGTATTGTTGGTATTTCTAGATAACTTGTTTGGAACAATGACATATTAGAAGAGTTTTTTCTGAACCATCACTGCTATTCCTGTGTATTTCTTATTGTCAGCGATAAATCGTTTTGATTGGTTGAAACTCTACTTTAGCGTCTGGTACATCCTGGTGTTGATCGATAATGTGCAGTGCCTACACATGACCTGGTGAATTAGGCCGCGGAAAGCTTCCGTACACCTCGTTTGGAAAATGAGTCTGTCTAGTGAAGTGCTCTCTAGTTTCCAGTGTAATATGCACATATACGTATATACAAATACGGATCTTGTACAGGTTCCAGTTTCTACTAGAGATTTCTAGAAGGGTTGTCACTAGCTACGAATCTGTTCGTGAAATTTTACCTTGATTAAAGAGCCGATTGCCGCTTCCAGTTAAAGAATCGATACACTTCAGAAATTTTACAACCAGGCGCAAACAAAATCCACTCAGCGTAGTGTCCTGAAGTTTCGTACATTACTGTGTCGTTTGATATAGTTTTCCAGGAATGACTGAAATTATTTAGCTTTTTATCGGTGTATGCTGTGTTACTTCCCTACATTTTCTGTCATCAGGAGACTCGACTTATTCTCTATAGAATTGGCCAGCCTGGTTGCCGACATTCGTTGAGATTTGTTCACTAGTTAGAAGCATGCTTGATTTTTTGACTTCAGATTCAGGGGGTAAAAGTAGAAAATTTAAGCATGGAACCATTGTTCATCGATGAATGGACAAAAAGAACAAGACTCTATACCACTTGTTTTCGAAACCTTGACAACGATCTATTCCCAGTAATAGAACTTGAATGTTTACTATTATAGGAAATTAACTAAAGTCTAACACCACATCGTTCAATAAACTTTAAATTCTTTTTCCAAATTTAAGTTCGAAAATGGCACTGTAAATGCTCCACCAGTCGACCTCTGAGGTAACGTTGTCCAGCGTATGTAGCTACGGTTCCCCAGCAAGACCGCGAGAAGCTGCGGACTGCGGAGCGATTTTTTCCTAGTTTGTGAACCGGTTGTGATGTAGGCAAATTCGTACTGTAAATTCATGGAACTTCATGAACGTTTGACCTTGGAATGTTCATTCATTATGCGATTATTGCCATGCGAATTTTTCAAATAAGATTTCTAGTATCATAAGCCTTTTTTAAATCATTGCTACTTGGGTTTCTGCATGTACAGTATTCCGAATAGTTTTACATATTAACGGAAATACGGGTTGAGTGGCGAAAACCTATGTGAAATTGTACTCTGAATCTCGACCATGTTGCGTTACAGAAGACAACTGTTTTGGTTCTGCAGCACTTTCATTAGTAATCAGGACAAAGTGTTGTTGAATGGATCTTGTCGGAACAGTGTATAGGACACGCTACCACGTGTTGCTTATTGCTAGCTCACTTCGATATCCTCGTTCAGGTAGAGGATCTTTAGCTACCCACTACCGGAGGTTAGGTTATTCTTTGGGGTCGTTTGTGTTTAAATTTGTAGCTGTGTAGAGTTTATTTTTCAGTTGCTCAAATAAGCTGGTCTATTCGGCAAGGAACTTTCAAGAACTTTCTATATTACGCTTAATTCAGGCCTTGATTCTGTTCAGATGCATTTTAATTTTCTTGCTAAATTTGTCCCCAGTACTTAGTTGGAGTTATGAGTTTTACGGAAATGTTAAAAAATTTGAACACACGAATTCAAACGTCCCGTGTAGGACGTCAGTTAATCGTAGCATCCAGAAGTTCCTCTGCATGTGACATCAGTATTGCAGTGAGTGCAGCTTACGTGCCTGCACTGCTGTTACAAAAAGAGGCTTGGGTCACAGTGACCCGCGCACATTTGTTTGCTGGATGCAGTTCGCTGCTCACCCGGATGCAGGTTCCGTCACCTGCACAGGCCGCGTTAGATCATCGGAGAAATCGGTGCCAAAAATAAAACGTAAAAAATTGGCATCGGTTGCCGTCGCTGCCGAAGACGGGTGTACACGTGGGGCTTGCAACGGTCTCTTCAAACGCAGGGAAATTTTCAGTGTCCCCGAGGGGAATTTTACCGCATGGTGCGAAGTCAAACCACAGATCAATTGGCTTATTGAACTTCGTGTTCTGCAGCGGTGAATTTCCCGGTTTTGTCTGAAGCGTTGTTCTCAAACTCCTTTGTGAAGAAGGAAATCAGGACAAAAGTTGGGAAGTTAGGAAGGGTAAAAAACTTCAGAGAACAGTGGTAATATGGGGAGAGAGAGCTATCGTCCAAGCTAAATAAAAGCATGGTAAAGGAGCATAGGAAAAAAAGGGAGACGGTACAATCCTTCCGTGAGGAGGCAGTGAAGTAGCGACAACTGGAGTCTGTTTTTTAGTTCTGAAAATATGGGAGGTGGACTCTTTTGAAGTGCGTGACAGGTTATTTGATCTATTGAATCGAGTTACTTATAAATTTTGTCATCTTGAATAGTTTGGATTCATAGGTTAAAATTTTAGGATTGCGTCGGTCAAATGTGTGCATGAACAATTTTTATAGAATTTTAATAGAAGATTCAGCCATTTTTTTAAAACAATCCAGTTCCACGCGTGAAACCTTTGGAACGGAAGATACAAATTTCTTTAGATTGGCGCATACGATAGAATGAGAAACTTGAGATGCTGTACAGGACTCTTACTTCAAACCCTCGCTGCAAAACTGGACTAGTGAACATCTAGATAAGCGCGCACCTCCTGCAACGCTGGGTTCCTGAGAGCAGGGCGGGCTCTGGGGCCGGTAAAAATACGGCATGGTACTTGTGTATCGACCCAAGAATGGGCCAAACGGCTTGTACCTATTGCGTTATTTTATTCTGTATCGGTGATACGGACGTAGGGGCCCTGCTCACTGCTAGTCTCGTCTTGTTGCTTGTGTAAGTTTTACAAGTCAAATGATCGTTGCTTGCATCTTGTGACAGTGTCCAGGCCTGTGGGGAGATTCCCTGCGGAATCCAGATGCAATCGGCCGCTTCCGGCTGAGTGAAGCTCTGCAGGTGTTCGCTATCTCGGGTCCTGGAAGCGTGACCTGCTGGGGAGTGGTCAGCTTTGGGGAGTGTCGCGTCAGAATCGCAATTTGGAACGACACAACCTTACGGCGACTGGAATTTTGATTAGCCATGAAGTTCAGGGCGATGAATAGCTAAGGAGATTTTGAGAGGTATTCCTAATTAGCTTAGATAGCCCGCTTGTTAAAGCAAGCTGGAAATCAGTTGTATTTTGAACAAGATACGCGAAGGACTAGGACAGATATGCGTGCTGAATAATCGGATGTTTTGTACGTCTTGAAGTTTCGGCACTTTTAATGGAAGGAGGGTGAAGTAAGCTACAGAAATCTTTGACGTAGCATTGGGTTGGCACTTGTGTAGGACACCTAGCATTCCCGATGCTTCTTCGGAGCGTTTATATTCTTATCTGGGCTAAATATCCTTGAGGTTTAACCGCCTCTTTTTGTCGGATCATGCTACTGCTTTGTTGGCGTCTGTAGCATACCGTACCGATAGACAATGAATTATTGTGGTGGTCCTTGAACTGAATCTTCTGAATTCCACTTTGGTGATTAACTCAGAAGTAAAATTTTTTACAGCCCAAATAGGATAGCAATGCAAATCATGGTTATTCAGTAATATACCTACCAAGTTCCCATCGCTGGCATCATATTTCTTCCTATTAACTTGGATAAAATCCCCCTTGGTGATGTCAGGAACTTCTAACCCTTTCTAGGAAGCTGATGGAGGGTGCAGAAGTCTCAGTGTTCATTGAAATATTAAAGAAGTCGTTGTTAGAGTAAAACTATTCGTACCTGGCTCATTTCCGCGTAGAACTATTCGTATAGGGTGTCCCAGAAGTAGCTGACCCCTTTTGATTTGCTAATAAACCGAAAACTATGAACGTTAGGATATTGAAACTTGTTTTATTCGAAAGAAAAATCTTTTTATGGCACAATAGGATGCTTGGTATCCTATTTACGAATCAGCTTGACATTTGATTTTTGCTTCATTGCAAACCTTTAATTTTCATGTCTCCGTACAGCAAAGAAGAAAGAATAAGAATTTTACAGATCTACACACGGACAATGTCAAAAACAGAAGTACAACGTGATTGCAGAAATTATTTCAGAACAGCCAGTCCTTCGAAGAACAATTAAATCGGTGTATCGAAAATTTACGGACACTGGAAATGTTAAAGATGAACAACGATCTGGAAGATTCGGAATAATTAACACGACTGTGATAATCATTAGGCAATAACTGTTAATTTAATTTTGTAAGGATATAACTTCTAGGTTTTTTTTAAGAATGCAGTGTAATGTCGATCGGGAAATGGATAATTGAGTTAAAAGTTTTCTGATGGAGGCTTTCGGATTATCTGTAACACTTGCAGAAACTAGCTCGATTACAGCTTCCGTTGGTTGATTTTAATCTTCCAGATCGTTTATCATTAACATTTCCAGTGTCCGTAAACTTTCGATACACCGATTTAATTGTTCTTCGAAGGACTGGCTGTTCTGAAATAATTTCTGTAATCACGTTGCACTTTTGTTTGCATTGTCCGTGCGTAGATTTGCAAAATTCTTATTCTTTGTTCTTTGCTGTATGGAGACATGATGAAAATTAAGGGCTTGCAATGAAGCAAGAATCGAATATCAAGCTGGTTCGTCAATAGGATACCAAGTATCCTATTTTGCCATAAAAAGGTTTTTCTCTTGAATGAAAAAAGTTTAAATATCCTAACGTTAATAGTTTTCGGTTTATTAGCAAATCAAAAGGGTCGGTTACTTCTGGGACACCCTGTATTTAGTGCACTATTCAACTAGTCAGTCTCGGTGTCAGTGGTGGGTAAACTGTCCGATAATTTGTAGTTTGTTGTATAGTTGGGACTTTAAGTGGAGCTTGGAAGTCTGTATCATACTGATGGATTGTGGTTTGACGTGCGATACGGTTTTAAATGTCGTTGAAATGGTGATAGTACTCTGAACCGAAGGTTTTGCTTCATTTACAATCGAACTTTATGAACAATGCGGCAAATTGGTTGCAGGGGATCCTTCTAATTTGTGAAATATTTCGTAAAATTTCGAATTCGCGAGAAATATTAGGAGCCTTTCGTTGACTCCTAACTCGTACGGTCGCCCAATTTTCGGTTATGGATAAAAGTTTTTCTTAATCATCAAGAACATCGGTTGGCTGTTACTTATTCAGGACGAGTTTCTGTAAGTTTTGAACAGACTACTTTGTGGTGATGAAAATTTAAGATTGTGGAGAAATGTTCTGTATTGCCAGTTCGTTCTTAAGCAACTGAGTGATGTACGACTAAGCGTTACTTCTCCGTTGTCATTATTTAATACCTACAGTTTCAGATTACTTAAAACCCCAAATTAGTTTTAGCCCAAAATTATTTTCTTCCATAACAGCTACCCTCACGATGAGATGTACGCAGAAATTGTAATTGTAGTTCAGGAAGGGACTTCGTCCAGTCATCCTGCCATAATTCCTTTAAACTGGATCACAGGAGCCATTGAATGTACATTTGTGCTGTGGGAAGTGCAGAGATATGAACGGTTTTTAAATATGAATGTAAATCGAAACACTTCTTCTATTCCGTAAATTTAAATTTCTTTGGAGTTATTCGGGGACCGTTTACAGAGTCAAGAATCACATTTGCAACGCCTGTCTAGCGTCACTACTGTTAAAAGTAGAGCATTTTCGAGATTAAGGGCAGACTAACTCTCGACATAATTTAATGCTAATGCAGTTACGTAAATTTTTCAGTTGATATCTCTTGATTACACCAAAAAATAATTCATCATGTTCGCTGAGTGAAAGTGTTAGTTCTACAAGACTCCCCCCGCCTGAAGGAAGCGGGGACTGGGTGAGGGGACACAAATACACCAATGTAGTGTACTAAGAGTACTTCCGCTGAGAGCTGAACGTTCAGAAATGAGTTTGTATACTTATCTCTGTTTGAACTGAACCTGCGAGTTGTTGTCCTGCCTAGCGAGCAAACTTGAGGAGATTGCCTCCCTCGTTTTGGAGCTGCTTTTGTCTTGTACGTGCTGGTGAATTTAGCACTCCAGCGCTAGCGTTTGTTTGGTTTCCCTTCCTACGTGATCTGAAGTCTTGTTCCGACCTTATTCAGGCTTTACTTGGTTTGTTTGTGCTCACTTTTTTATCTAGTCTGTATTTTATATTTATTTGCTCGGCTTCTGTTAGCTCAAGTTGTGCAGTTTTTGTGGTGTCGCTGAATATTGTAACAATCGCGTGTTGTGTGCAAACTTCTATTTATATGGTTTACTATTTCTAATAAATTTGAGGTTCTCAAGTTTGAATTTTGTTCTGTCATTGATATTTTAATGTTGGTGCTCTGAAGAGAATAATAAGTCAGCGTAACTTGTGGGGGACTTAGCTCTCATTGAGGCTTCTGCAGAATCCCTGAGCTCGAATCGAGAAGGTAAGCTGGTGGTGCATGTACTCCTATGCACTTTGATACAATTGCCTATCGGTGCTAAGCATAACTACTCAACCCAGAATTGGCAAGATTTGTCGGGAGGCCTATCGTAAGTTTAGTATTGTAGTTAAGGAGGCCTTATCAGCTTACTCTCTCCAGCGTAATAGGGGCCGGCGTTCCGTGTAGCCGACCTTCTGTAAGAGTCTTGGATACCCTCTGTCGACTTCAATCATCTGATGTCTCGTTTGGATGCCCTTTGCCATTAAGAAAACATTCCTTGAGCATATCCAGCGTTTTTTCTTCTCTACCCTAGAGATGACTCGATGCCAAACGAACAAAATATTGCCACGAGTTAATGAAGGTGTGCAGTTCTTATGTACAGAATTAAGTTACATGGCTGGACCATTAGGCCCAACCTACTTGACGTGCAGCCAGGGTTTTGCATATTAACAAGCTTGCTAGCGGCGAAAAGACGCGCCACTCGACCAGCCAAAGATGTGCGCTTCTTTGGCAAGAACCCATCCTAGCAGATCGAAATTGAAAAATTCCAAAGACGACGGTACGTTTTGGAGGACCATGCATTAGAAGAGCGTATTATGGTTTCAGACGAGGTTCTGTTTCCAGACTATTTTGCAGTGCTGGAATTAAAAATATCTGTAGTTGGTGCAAAAACTAATTGAAGATCGCTGTGGGTCTCCTATCTGAATGAAAATGTCTAGTCAGTACTTTTAGGATGTCGCGAAAACCTACACAATGCGGCATTTGTAGAAGAGTCGCAAGAGTATAAAGCTACTTTTGAATGTTCCAACACCAATCCCCGGCGCGTTTTTGATTTGATGGGCTACGTAAAAGGTTTATGAATTTACTGGCAGTTTGAGTCTATTTTTAGTGCTAGTGGCTTTCATTGGAACAGATTGCTACTAATAAAGAACTAATTGTTCATTAAAAGCGTCTTCCCAGTGTGGATGACTTAAACTTTAGATACTCAAATTGTTAGTAAATTGGTAATTGATGGTAATCGTAAGCACTTTTCGTTTCTACTTATGGCTACGGTGTCATGACGCTGTAATAATTAGGTGTAGGCAAGAGGCATCCCGTTCTCCGGTACTGCTGGCAGGACTCGATGGAGAAAATGACAATTAGTGCATGCAAGACACGCTGTCACTTCAGGTTGAGCTACTGATGAGTCTAGGATTCGTTCGCGTACAATTGCTTACGTTCTAAAAGTTGTCAAGAGTGTCCACGTTCGCGACAACGACGGTCATTAGTATTACCCGTTTGTCGGGCAGATCAGTTTCGTGTATCTCGGATGTATACTTTCATTTCAGAGATAAAAAATGATGTACCTTGTTCATTTATAAAAAATTTAATATTCTCAAACTGTGTAGATCTAACAACACATAGGAAGGGTCTAAGTATCCATGATGCTTGTCTGCGTGCAACACACTGAATCTTCTTGACATAGCGCGCCGTTTTGGCGATTGGTTTTCAAACTACCAGGCGTCCTTGTTTCAAAGAAAAGCTAAAAGTGATCTGTGTGTAAGGTAGTCCTGAAGTCTTTCCACAATGAAGTACGAAAATACTAAAGTTGGAAAAGTTTCGCGAGTCATTTGAAGATTTTACAGAGCAATGTTTTTAGTCATGTATGGTTTTGTGCATGCATTTTCATATGAATGTAAATGGGTGTGGGTAGTTTCTCTTCAAATCATGCCTAGTTTGCTGACAATTGGGATCAATGTGAAGTAATTTTTTTGCAGTACGATAAGGCTCCATTTTAATGTTTGAATAGATACAAATTGGAGTCCTAGAGTAACCTTATTTACTGAACAGAACACTACTCATTGAAACAATAAAGATACATATGAAGTACCTGCAGGAAAAAATGAACACGCCTGTATAATCCGATTGTTGAGCCGGACTGAATCATACTTAGTTACGCGAGTCGTCGATGATGTCGCTGTAACGCTGGTCGCCATACGCTGCTCAGCCACCGTAGTCGAGTGGTATGCGCCCCGTGTTCTGTATCGGGTCTCTGTTTGTGCAGAAAGACTGCGTGCGGGTTCGAAACCCGGCCATGAATACGAGCTGTTTCTCGTTTCACGCCGTGAGCTCGCACTTATCGGTAAGCCCTCAACTCCCCACCCATGGACACATTCCAGGATCGTCGCATGGAGATCGCCATCATCCTCTAAGAATATTAACCTTAAGAATTTGAAAAACCAATGTACTAAATGTCTATGTACTGTGTACTTGATTGGAAATAAAGATTGTTTGTTTTTGTTTGTTTGCTTCTCTTCCTTGTTCATCAGTTAGTTTGGCCGCTGAATGAGCTACGTTCCTTGACCGAAAACCGTTGAAGGGATTGGTTTGTCCTAAAAGATTTTTCTAACCTATTCACCAAGTCATATGGTCCTTCTAACTGGCTCTAGTGCCTGACACGTATGGTACTGTGAAGTATTGATATCAATATGCGTGTCTGAATACTCGTGGGCTTCCGTGTTAAGAGACGGGTCTGAATGTTGAATTCAGACTACACGTAAGATTAAGACAACCCTACTTCATCTGTGTGGTGATTGTATTGTGGAATTAATAGTACATGAATTTTATACCCGTTGTATTTCGTAATCGGTTATCTGTGGGAGGCAATAGAATGGAAAGTATATTTTTAAGCATTTTATTACTGAAAGCTTGTGCTTGTGAAGTATTTGTTCTAAATACAAAACAGGCGATGTGTTCAATTAAAACTTGAAATGAATGCCCGTCGCTATTTGGGCTCCGGGTAAAGTTGTTGGTCGGAGTTGCACTGAATTTCTATTCTAAAGCTTCTTGCGTACATACACAAGCACCCATTCATGCGCTTCGTGCAGCCGCCATTCACGCACGGGCAACACTCACGCACTCGCACTTGTACGCCTGCCTGCTGAGGATGAGGCTCTTTACTTTCACTCGCTAGCGTAGGCTGCCGCAGCTGCAGGCCACGATGCCTTATCTGAGCGTCTGTTGGAGTTGCAACTGCTTCTTGCTTCATTGACGTGATGGTTGATTTGTCATGTTCCCGTGATAAAGTTTGGTTTGAAGGCGATTTGTGTTCCTGCGGGTTTGAAGTAGACATCTTTTGTTCCGTGTCAGTAAGTGAAGACAGGACAGCTGATTAGCTCTTTCGGTTCAGTTCAGCAATTTTATTGCAAAATTACGTTCGCGTTTCCTTGGCCAACTTGTTAAAGCAGTGGAAGGAAATGTGAAGTTACGTCTGATTCACAAATTATTGTCCTAAGTAGCTTGAACGATGAAGTGAAATAATTGATTGTGAAATTATCTTGTTTAATGACAAAAATTACTCGTTCCGAATACCACGTCCCGTGTAGGTGATATTTATCAGAATTTGAACTTGTCTTTTGAAGGTACTCATTTCATCTCATCCTGTCGGTAAATGTTCGCTAAATTTTATGAATTACAGGTGAAGAGAATTGTAACGAACAGGATGTGGTGAAACGGGCGATTACGCTACACTTTCGTTTGTGTATGGGGAACGTAACATTGCCTTAGCTGCACCGGTTCATTGTAACCACATTATTGATGGAATCTGTATTTTCAGTGTTCATTGTAACCACACATGGTACAACTGCAGTCTTCTTAAAGTGCATTCTAACCACACTCGTACAACTGCAGTATTCGCCTCACGCTTCCGTTGAGAGACTGTAGTTGGAGCAACTCTCGCAGCCGAGCTTCAGGGTTTGCCTTGTGAAGGCAGCACTCCAAGGCAGAAACCTGATTGCGGAAATGTATTCGTAATCTTATAATTATTTTTATTTAGTAACTTAATCAGTTTAAAAAGGTTTAAACTGAAAAATGGTTGCCAAGCAACGTAATTCTTCTATTCTGCTTTCATAATCACCCCTGTAGCTCTATACTCCCTGACGTGGAGTTGCGGCGTTGTTGCTGCCGCTCTAAAGTTTGGTGTCACGATGACAGATTCTTGTATCACAAGTAACGCACATTTGTTTACAGACTCAGTAGAAGCTAGGTTTTGCCAGATTGCATGATGACAGCTGTCTAGTAGGAAGTTATGCGTGGTTTGTCTAGTTTCGTCACGGAAGACGGAGAAAGACGGACCTGCTATCCCAACTTCAGTTTTACTTCCACAAAGGATGTTCATGCGACTGTTCCTTCAGGTCGGCTAACACGTTGACGCCGAAGTGGTACGTATGTGTACCACTGAGGTTAGGTTCTGTAATTTTTTCAGATCCTTCTAGTGACTATGCTTACAAAGTGAAGTTTTACACCAATCAGGCAATCAGAGTCAACGTGTTAATGGAAAACCGTCCATGGTATCTGCCTGGGAAATACGCATTACGTCTTGCAGTCTGTAGTTATGGCTGTACATTGGTACCTGAATTAGTAGTTTTCAATACCCCTGAAAATAGATTTTCTTTCCATTAATCTCCAACGGAGCCACCTGATGCCACATGCTACTGAGGAGACTCCAATAGCATTTGCTTTCACTAGCTTTTAAGAATAATTGGCAGTGGTGATGCTGCCGGTGTTGCCAGTGATGGGTCTCCTCCGCTTTGCTTCTAGCGGGAATCCCGTCACGAGCACAGGAAGTGCTCCTTTTAAACTCGCTTTCTCTACTTCTCAATTGAGATAAACAGCTGCTATTTCGTACTATTTGTTTCGTCTTTTAGATGTGGAAATTATATTAAAGTGATAACTCCGTTGCTCGAATGATTTTATAAATACACCAATAAGTGTAGTATTCCGTCGTCGATAATTGAGTTACGAACAGGATTGGTGCTCTTTCGTAACGTTGTGGAAGAATCCGCATCCCTTGTCACCTCGTATAAAATAATTAAATTTGCCCAACTTGGAAGAGGGAGAATGTTCCTACGTATTTTCATTGTAATTATACGATTTCTTAGAGCTAGAGCGGTGAGTATGGCGAGATCTTTAAATTCCCGTGATTCTACGGCTGCTCCTGTGATCATGATGATAATCTACCTGCGTTGCATTTGAAGACCCCAAACAACTCGTCGAAATCTGTAACTATTTGTCGATGAGGTGAGCGAAAGACGTCAAATTTGAGACTTGAGAGGAAAAGTCCGTACATTTATCTCATCGTTGCATAATAATCTTGTGCGCTCGTTGAGGTTTGATAAATTTCACCTAATGTTAAGATTTACACATTCAACAACTAAACCTGTTTTACGGGTTCCCTTTCATGTACGCATATACCAGTCCTGCATCAGAGACCATGGAAACGAAAGAAAATTAAAGGCACCCGGACTTGCTTCTTCGATAATTTTTCAATCTTCAGCTTTATTGATTGAAGCGAATCAAAAACGTTTATCTTGATTTTGCTACTTAAGTTTCCGGAAGTTCCTGGTGCTTGCAGTTCTGTAGCTCGAGGGCCCGCGTGATGCAATCCAGCTGTTCCGGACCTAAGAGTCGCATAAACGAGTCTCGTTAAGGTCTCCTAAAATATTATTTAACTTCTAGTCGGCTATTAAGCATGACCTCCTGCAATTTAAATTTATAGGTCTAAGGTGCAGCCTTCGGGTCAAATCAGATAATGAAGGTTAAAGGCCCTGATGTGCAGCAGAGAATTGAAGATCTTGTATGATCTAATTCAAGTTTCTAGTCGGGATGCCTTCAATGCTATTTACTACATCTATTTACTATTGGCAAGTGATTGTATGAAAAAAATTTCAGAAGCTGAAAATTTCATATTCGTTCAATGTAAAGTCATAAAAAGAAATGTAGCCTATTGATATTTAAACTATGTTCTTTGATCTGAGTAGACCATATAATTCTAGTTCTTGAGCTAATAAACGGGGATTTGAGTTTTTTCTTTAGAACAGCGTTGCGGTTCATGTTTATGCGTTCCCTAATTCATCGTCGATTGGCAACGATCGCGTGTAATTGTCCGTGTTTGAAGTTAAATTTCCACCTGAGCATGACGTGCCATCGCTGTTGAAAGAGCATTTTGTTTGAAAAATGATCTTCGTTTCAGCATGAAAATGTTTTTTTCACGCCAGTTTCCCCAGAAACTCGTTATTTTTTATCTGAAGAATAAGAAAACTAGTTTAAAGTGAATTAAGCATAATAACGTAAAGAAAACTATCGAAAATTTATTCATAAAGTCTTGCGTGCCTTGCACATCACGAGTAAACAGATCCCGCAAGCTGAGGACACGTTTCATCTAATACTACAGGGTGTCTCAAAAAAAATGTACTCGCCCTTTAATCGTTGCAAACATGCTGTCTTTGTGTTGCAGGTGTGAGGTTCGAACCTTTGCGAACATGATTAAATGTGGTTAAAGAATCATGTTCGCAAAGGTTCGAACCTCGCACCTGCAACACAAAGAAGACAGCATGTTTGTAACGGTTAAAGGGTGAGTACATTTTTTTTTGACACCTTGTATATAATTTGTTTATGAACTACACCTAATACTCAACTGCACTTATTCTATCTAAATGGATGAGTGGATAGATGGCCGGCTGGGCAGTTCTTGACAGTATATTTGCCCCATTCCTGTGTCCTATTTCATGGCGTAGAGCCAAGTTCAAAAATATTAGAATTTCTCTTATTGATGCTGTAGGTGAACACCAGCTGTAATTACCAAGCACAGTTAGTTAATTTCGTAAATTTTATTGCAAAGCTTTTGCTAGCTCTAGTTCGCTCACGTTTTTTGCTCTGGTATTACAAAAATTAAATGAAATGAATTTTGGTTTGAACTATCGGATCGTTTTAGAGAAGGCTTGCGTACCTCTGTAATGTCAGTAGTTGCGGATCTGTTTTAGATGATTTTAATTCGCTAGGAGTTACCTGCCTGGACGATGCAATTTGCTGCTATAACTTCAGTCTCATGGCTCTTGCAGTTGTAAGCGCCAGTAATTGTACCAACGATGTGGTAGTTTTTCTATTGATCTTCAAAAACGAAGAACGTTAGTTTATGGGCACTTAAAGGCAGATCTAGACGAGTCATCTTACAAGGATGCTTTTTCTTCCTCGCAACTACTCTTCGACTGAACATGGCCGCGCATGATTACTTTGTAAAGCTTGAGCACTCGTCGCTAAATTCAGTTCAATTAGGCCTTCATTTCCAGATATCAAGGTTAATTTAACACATGAAGGATATCGTATAGATATCTTTCATGTTGATTTTAGTTGTGTAAAGTTTCCCTTCAGATTACTTGTACCTTATTTGTCTATGCTTCGTGGATGCCTTTTGAGACACGGCCACCGAAAAAACTCGAACTGAGTACTCATTGCTTACAAAAGGCATGGACGTTTCAGAGGATGTGTGGCCTCGCTTGGCTACGAAGAAGCCATCGTTTCAATCGTATATAGTAGGTTAGTCTTGAACAAAATTTGTGATGGTTTCCTCAAGGCACTTTCGTCAGAGAGGGATAAGAATCTAGGAGAAATTTGGTTTATCTTCATGTTATTTTTGATTTTTAATGAAATTATCAAATCTGTAACGCTTACGACACAAGTCTCAATGTCATAAAAACTCGATCTCGACCGAAAATGGAAATTGACCTCCGTACTCCCGTTTGCACTGGAGGATAAAATTTTGATAGGAGGAAGGTTGCTTAGCGTTCAGATTACTGGTATGGGCTTCGTTGTGGACGTGATTTTCGGGTAATGCTGAAATTAGTTTTCGCCGTCACAAAGAACGGTTAACGCCTGCTACGGTGTCCTACCTATGTGCAGTTACATCTGCTATCGCTGTATCTTATATTTTTTGCTAGGTGGTCGTTACTGGTCTCTGCTGTAACTCCGACCTGGTGCGTCGGTCCCAACCTTTCAATTAATATGAATTTCGTCTGATGAAAAATTTTTCTTCATTCTTGTTTTTTAAAAGCTCCAGTGGAGGTTCTTCTTAAAGCTTCATTTAGGAATATTTTTTGCACAGGTAAAATTTCATGGGATTGCAGTAGTTTTTTAGTGACGAAGTTGACTTTATTATGAAAATTTCTCGTATGTAGAGTTGTCTATTTTTGATCATTATTGAATTCCTAGTTTAACCACTTTCTATTTTTGATTGAGAACTTTGACTTCGTAGGTTTAGTAATAGTAGGTGTTCGATTTGCATTATTGAGTTTCTTCAGTTGGGTTAGACAATCATTTTACACAATCTGAGTTATTTTACAGGATCTGACCAACTGCAAACAGCAGTATTTTCTGCGCATTGATAAGTTATCCAACGTCTGCACTGGTCTCTCATTCGCGCTAATGACATTCATATCATTATAATTGGTTTTTGTTTTTCTCACGAACCGGCATGAAGCTAAACAAAAGCTTTTTTGCTCTAGAAATAAAATTTCTTATTAACATCCCTTGCTTAATTTCTTGCAGTGCCGTCCTCGTAACGTGCGTTAAAGTATTCACATAAATCATTGCGTGAACCCGTTTTGCGGAGTCATGAACGTTAATTATTGTGTGAATCCTTCACAGATAGCGCCGTACTGTTGGTCACTGCAGTAGCGAGGCTTTTTACCTCAAAGTGAGCTTGGTGGTCAGCGGTGTTAATAATTCTGAAGGTCGGAGAGGCAGCTCTTCAAGGCGAACTCCTCTATTATTTAGTTGGTTCAAAATGAACAGAACTAGAGCTGATGCTATCAAATGAACGAAGTTGTCATCGTCTGTGTGTACAAAGAGTGTTCGTGCCTAGATAAAATCTCGGTAACTAAAGTGCCGATTTCGCCATTTTTGTGTAGAAGCACAAATACGAGTGCGATCTACGCGGGCTATTGTAGGTGATGTAGCCCTGAAACTTTGATGGGCTGTGAATAAGAAATAACGAAACCTGGGTATTGGTGGATGTTGGACCTATTCAACGAACTTAATCCTTTCGGGATGGGAGATTCCGCTCCTATGGCCTCTGTTAAGGGGGAAGGGGGGGACTGACCTAAATTCTTAAAGAATCCTTTAAATGCTCGCCAGCGAATCGGGAACGCTGGCTCTGCAAGCCTGCGGTAGCCATGTTAGTATCTACGATTCCTCACTCGAGTGCATTGTCATAGCCTTTAGTTTAAGGCCAGGGTCCCGAGCTCCAAGGGAAGCGAGGGAAGGAAACATAGTACGGCCTTCAGTCTTCGTTAGTATACTATAGGATGAAAGAGACAAGAGAATAGAAAGATCCTTTGGTCCATTCGTGGCTTGCTATCGGTCCCATGTTGTCTAGAGTTACAGCATCGATCGCGCAAAGAGCAAACATAAGATAGGCCGTGTCGTACACTCGGTTATCAATTTTTGCGTAATAATTTCCTGCCTCGCATTACACAAGTTGCACGACTCGGTATGCGTCAATATAATTCGTGGTACTTAATGTCTCGCAGTACAAAATTATTACGCGACTCGCGATACATTTATTTCATGACTCGTGGTACATGTTACGACTCGCTGTAAACAACTAGGTACTCTTCAGACGATATAGGACAAAGGTACAAAATAATCTATCATTAGAGTATTGTCCCTTAGAGATGTTGAGTTTATTGTAAGCCCCCCTTATTGACGATGACCTAATGTTAAGGTAACGAGTTTTCCTATTCTACTATATTAGCGAACGGACCACTGTACTCGCTGATGGATCTATACGAACGTTCTCTGTGAAACCTTCTTTTGTGATTAAATGAAGGCCCGATATTTGAAGTTTTTGTGGCGAATTTCCTGAAGAATCTAACCTACTTGACATGCACGTAATTCAGTAGTCAAAATATCGTTCACACCCGAGGTTAGTCTGTCATCGCAAAAACCTGGCCCGTGTGGACTAACCTGCAGGGGACGGACTGGCCCGTGTGGACTAACCTGCAGGGGACGGACTGGCCCGTGTGGACTAACCTGCAGGGGACGGACTGGCCCGTGTGGACTAACCTGCAGGGGACGGACTGGCCCGTGTGGACTAGACCCGAGAATCGTGTCAACTGATGTATCTCTGACCCAAGGTGAAGCAATGGCAGGCATGACCAGTCAACAGTGACGGTCAGTCTCACGACTAACTCGGATAGTCTTGCGTCGCCAGATATCTTCAGAGATACAGGATTCAAGGAGTTTTACTTTCCTTTTCGAAGATTGCGATTGTGTTACCGATTCAGATTAATGAAACCTAGAAGTGTAAAGTACGAATCTCTTAACCTAACGGGTGTGGATGCTTTAGCTTAATGTGGAAACTTTATCGTGATTGGTAACTCAATGAAATGTTGATAATTTGGCGTTTGTGTTCTAAGTTTCATGTCTGCTGAAGTGACGAAGCGTTACTATTAATTTCAGATGTGCTAGTTTGTACATCATGGATGAGAGAAGGGTGGTATGTTCATGTAGTGGAAACTCGCAGAATTAAACTGAAGTCTTCAAGAAGAAAGCAGGATAATAGTCAATCATAAGAGTATGGATTAACCGCTCCAGAGGCTGCCCATCTGCTTAATTGGAAAGACAAATCGATCCAATGGGTGGAAGTTCAGCCAAGGGATGAGCGAAACAGCGGAGTAGAGAAGATACTCGGGCCGTCTCGCCAAGGCCTTGTGCTCTGCTGCCGCCGCTCAGGGAAAGCACAGACTTAGCGATGGCCTCAATTGTATGCACGAAGGACAGGGGCACGTCTGGGACGAGGAAGGTGTGTGTGCCACGTACCCTCGAACACGTACCTCTGATCAGTTTTTAGCTCTTCAAGTAGCATTTTTGCGTTCTACTTCATTTCTCAGACACCGAGAACCCATCAGAATGATTGTCGATACTTCAATGTTTGCGTAAAGTTTTCGCCTCTCGTTGAGGGGCCTCTTGTTGCTAGCATGGCAATGGTAAATGAACTAGTTAAATTTGAATTGCGTTGCACCCAATTGTATTTTTTTCAAAGGAATTTTTCCTGAGGCATGTAAAGATGGTATCCATCAATCGGTTTGGTAATAGATTCAATATTAGGAAGAGGTTTTCTCGATGCATGCCTCGTATCTTATTTCATTCGTGCAACTTGTAGCCACACCGTGATATTTCATTCAATTATATTATTTTAAATAAGCTTTTTACAAGTTCCGCAGCATTGTAGATACGTGTACATATGCTCACATCTTGGCACAGTTGACCCATTTTTGTCGTTTCCAATGCTATTTCATAATTTACAGAGTCCAGCTGAGTAATTATGCACATTTACGCGTATCTAAATATTGGATTCCTTGCTAAAAATTGGTTATCAATTTGCAATCTATGTTGAAAAATTAGGGAAATTTCCCCTTTATTATTATCTCGAGTCATTCGAGAACAACACCTTGGGAGAGTGTGCTCGGGAGAACATTGCGGTCGAATATACTGAAGAATACTAAAGTTTCAAGGGAGGATATTATAATCAAACTCCTTGAAGTCAAGAAACCTAGTCTTGAACAATATTCAAATGGCACTCGATCTTTAACAGATATAAATTTGGAAGACACGTGGGGAGGAGATACTTTTTGATGCTGTATAAGCACACGGGTCACTGACTGCAACTTCAACCGTTGCTGCCTGTGCGTTAATGGACAATTTTTAATAGATAGCGTCAAATATTCGTCAGTAGAAATCTAATTTCCCACAAAATATCGGCAATGTCGTTATAGATTGTCTATTCCTGGCCAGGTGAAGTGCGCTGTCCCGAAATGAACGAACATTTAAAGGTGTGGTGGCAAGGAAATTTCCCAATTTTGCAACAGGTTGACAGAGGCAACAACTCACTGGGCAACACACGATTGTCCTGTGTGCAGTGTCATCGGTTATCGAAAGTTTTGTCACCCTGCTTAGTCATCGTGTGTTAAAGTGTGGTCCGTATTCCCTTGTTTTTTCCATCGAAAATATCACGCTTAGGTGAGGTTGAATTGTTTTTAAGAGTTGTTTTACGCAGCGGTCTCAACTCGGCAGTTTTGCAACCTGCGCGTACTTTGTTTTAACAAAGCATGCGATACTGTGTATGTAACACTAACAATTGGTTCGTCATTTTGCGTTAGATAGGAACGCTCGTATAAAAAACCTTCGTTGCCCTGGACGTGCAGGCGCTGGTTTCGTCGAGACAGCAGGACGAGTAGCTGTCAGTGCCCGACGCTATGGACGAGGGAAAGGTTCAGAACTTGATCTGTAGTTGCTCGTCAGAAATTTTTTAATGAACTTGACTGAAGTCTTGTTTGAATGCGAAAGTTGTAAATTGCCATTAGTGATTTAAAGCAAAGGGGGTGAATACAATCAACTAGAGAAAGCTTTGTAGCCTTCAGAATGCGTGGTAAAAAAAATATTTGAACTTCTCTCCTGGGTGTGAAGGGTGGGCAGCAACGGGCCCCAGCAACACCGACGCTCACGGCATGTTGGTCTCGGTTACGTAGTTACGTATAATTTTTTGTTGTTTGTTCACAGATTTTGCGGGAGGACTTTAGTGCGATTCAGCTGGTTTGGACAAGAAGAGTAGAATAAACAAAGGTGCCGTTAGTCACTTTTTTATAGTTTTTGAAATCCCCACTGTCGCTAATGCGGTGTTCTTAATGACGTAAAGGCGTGTAATTTAGAGAAACTACGAAATAGCTTTGGCGTTGAATTTGCATAGTTTTATTGCAGAGTTGTTAGCAGAGATCTCTAAAGGAAGTTGTTTGTTAGTTTCTACTATGTAGCTCGGATTCACACGGTGGATCTACTGTTATCGCGCTTGTGGCCAAAATTAAAGCTACAGAAATAACAAATAGGCCATCGAATCGATGCCAGTTCATATGGAGGCTATAATTCGATAAAAATTAGGTCTTATAACTTGTTAATTTTACAGAATTTTTTTTTGCAGCTTATTGCATATATAAGATACGAAAGTCCTTTTCATTAGACTACATTAGCAGAAGCCTTTTAGCCTGGTGCGGAAAATAGTTTATTTTTTTCACCGCTGAAATGTCCTCGAAGAAAGAGCAATGTTGTTGGTTCAATAACCGAGTGTTGTACGTGTTAGTCAGTGAGCAGGTTTGTGATAGAACTATTGTTTTGTGGGAGGTTTTGGTTAGCGTGAAGACACGATACATAGAGGACGAGAGTTTTGAAGTTCAAATTCTAACTCCTTTAACACGTTTGTTGCGATTGTCCAGCCGGTGCAAATCTTTACTTTGTACACATAGGCACTAAAAGACTTGGAAAAATTACAGAACCTAACCTAAGTAACCCACCGGTGGGTCGTATCACACTCAACGTGTTAATTCCTCCATGGATGTATGCTGGAGGAGGCCTTCGGCGTTTTTTGAGGACATTGCCATTTTTAAGGAAAGATTATCGAATTTCTACAGATAAAGGGATCGTTGTCCTGTTTTTTCCGTCTGGGTATGCCAGCACTGCAGCACCTTTGACAGTATTTCGAAATCTGATAACTTGGGTATCGGTAATGTTTGTAGCGCGCGATGCCGTAAATTTAAAAAATCAATCTCATCTCCCGCGTGTGAGCAAAGCTGGAAATTGAGCAAAAACCTCATCCGGAAGCGTCCTCGTTAGTTTTTGTTTTCAGTTCCATTTAAATCTCGGAGAAATTAACGCAACCACTCACTGCTGTCAAAATTTATGCTAAGAAAAACACGGTAATTTTCCGGCGTTGTGATGCAAAGGAAATTTACTAGTTTTGCTGTTGTGGTTCCTTAGTTTGAAGGAGGAACTGTTAATTGTAACCACTTGAATGATAGAAATAATAAAATATCAATTTGACTAATCATTAGAGTATTAGAATGCCAAAAGGAGTTGCTTCCACTGTGAAGATCAGATTCGCATTTTTGTTGGTTTGAACGCCTGCAATTTAATTCCAGCCGCGCACCTTTTTTTTTTGAATTGTCACAAATCCTGTTTAGCTTTAGGGTCTCAAAATATGAAGTGCCTAAAAATTCAACTGCTTAAACTTCCTGTTCTTATATCGGACCACCATCAAGAGTCGATAAAATCCTTAGCCACTTCACCTCCTAAACCTCTATCGTCTTGAAGTATGAACAAATGTCACACTTTGGCTCGGCAATAGGCTTTCCCGTATATCCTGAACAATTAAAAAGCTGTTAGGCTGCTTGGACCGGGCGTATAAAAGCAGGTTGGGGTCCGCATGTGGTCGTCGTGAACAACTTTTCCTTCTCTCCTATGGGGTCGGGGGATCCCAGCAAGGGTGTGTAATGACCCCTCATTTGATGGACAGACGCGTATCGTGGATACCTTTCTATTTCTCCGCTATGTCTATAGTTTATTTTTCGCCTTCGTGTCTAAAGAATATTATTTCGTTAACTGTTAATTTTTCTCTGCCCATCTCGATAGTCCCTGATATTTCTCTTCTAAATTAGGTTAGATTATTTTCTTAGTTGACAAAAGGGATTGTTTCCTGCGTGTGTGCTGCATTATTTTTCGCGTAAAAGAAAAGTTTCCGTAGTCAAGCTCGAAAGAAAATGAATGCGCGTTTCGGTCTTGGAAAATTCTCATTTTTCGAAAAAACTAGAAATTAAAAAAATTTGTATGGTTTGGCTAACAATTGAAGCTCGACGATAGCCCCGTCAACCTTCAACTATGCGTAAGGTTGGTAGGATTAAAGTTATCAAATGAGTGTGTGTATTTTGGATAATTGCAAAAATTTAAAATTTTTCCTGGTGCTGTCAGATCTCTTTTTTTTCGATATTTCTGTATTCCTGTCACTAGAAATATGATAGGAACGACCAGAGTTGTTCAATCTTAATTACTTCGTAGTGCGAGTGATGACTCGGTTGACAGGGTGGGCTGGCGAGCTCATGAACGTGTTCAATTCATCACAGATCTGGCATCGTGTCATTACAGACAGCAGGATGTAACAGGACTCGTTGAAAGTGCATCAGATTTCCAGTAATCGACCCAGACGGTAAAATACTGAAATAAGGTAGAAATATTGCATTACATATACAGGATACACTGTAATACTACGGCATGTAAAGCGCTTAAGAACTTAAAATGGAATTTGTTATTCTCGCTTGACGTTGCGTTTACACTGTCTTATAGCTCCTGAGGCTTCAAATCTCGCCCATTTGATGTGCCTGATTTTGCTGCGTAGATAATTTCGTAGTGATGGAGAGACGAAGTGTTTTTGGGACATCGTACCAGGGTATATCCCTGAGCATGTGTATTGAAAATAGTCTCTAATATTCTTGGTAATTTTAAAATTTCTGGTAGGGTAGGCAATATTTTGAAGTCCTATATCGGTTTTTATAGTAAATGTACCGCCACAAACGCCAGCCTTAATGTTCATGGGGTCGTATCGCCTTCCTGTTCCGGCTAACCTGCAATAGTTTCACTAATTTTCAAAACTTATTTTGGACAGCGGCGTTTCGAACATCTCTAAGGCGTGCGGGCGAGCAACACGTACTGTCTTCAACAACTGACATGGACCAAATGGTACTTCAATGTTTGTGGAGGTCTGGCATTCTTGGCATGAAAATACAACGGTCTGCGTCGGGCGTCTTGCATGCTAACGAAGTTAGTTTATTATTGAAAATTGTTCTTTCGTTTTAACCAATGGGGTACCACAGCTTACAAGGTTACCTTGAGTTACTAAGAAAACTGTTTGGTAGCGGTAACGAGAGTTTTCGGTAGACAGTAAATTTGGGGCTAAAGGAATGGGCGATTATCTTCATGTAAGGACTGCGGTAAATACAAAGACTTGTATCAGCTGTGGTTGTGAACCCTGTAACGAATACTGGAGGGACGTGGTTGCCGCCTGTGACGCAGTCTGTTGTGAGAGGCACACTCGTGATGGCAGTGTAGGCCCCAGGCTGGTGAGAGAGGCTTGGGAATCATGCTTATCCCCAGCATCCTCCCTGCCCCCTCTCATGGCTTCAGCTCTTTCATTCAATCTTAATCGCCTTCATCTTGAAATGATTAATTCTGTGTAGGTTTAAATGAGGCTGTTAATTTTAAGTTGATGCCAAAGGATACTTCGAGGGATAAAATTACCCTCGTTCCGTTGTATTAGTTTTGTCGTACAAATGACCGTTGCAATCTGATCCTTGAATATATATTGATATGCCCCTTCCCAACCCTCCAATCACTCCCTCCACTAGCCTTGCCCCCCCCCTCGTGTCCCTTCCTTTCTCCCTCACGAGCCTCGGCTTTATTACCTTCGACGGGAGAAAGGTCGTTTGTGTTTTGCCAGCCTCTCGGCACCTGATGAAAAATTTTGTTTATGGAAAATTGACACACAATTTATTTTTCTTGCCATAAAAAATCAAGATAGTTGGTTGTTTAAGGGCCGGCGCACCTCACTGCTGTGCCCATGAGCTTTACCAGGAACACCCTGGCGCGCGCGTGGCAAATTAAGCCCTCGACTGGTGCTTGGTAAAGTGCATGTTGAAGTTGAATTTTTTTGCCACATGAAAGGCAGGCTTAAAGTTTTTGCGTGATATCTGGATGCAATTTTTTGTTACAAATAGAGGATTTGACTCCTGCTTTTATTTTTTTCATACTATCATGTTCAGGTAAAATTTGGATGAAGGTTGAATTGTTGCGTTGCAACCAGTGATGCCTAGTTGTAGTTGTCTGGTGTTCAGTTGATCATTGACAGGTGTATTTCGGATAATTTTATCCGGAAATTTTTTATTTGAAATTTTTCTTATTAATGTATTTCTCACCATACTTAACTATTGTTTTCTTTGAAAGGGGTGGAAATGTTTTTTTTCATCATTGGTGCAATCGTAGAACTATCTACCTCTGATGTGGCCTAGAAAATTTGTATTCTGAAGATCATTCTTGCATGCTTCAGGCAAATGGTACACTCCCATAATATGGGATGGCTTAAACACGTGTTGAAACGATTTCCCATAATTATATTACAAAAAATATTGAAAAATGATCATTCAATCGACGGAAATCTTAGATAGCCTTCAGCAATCATTGTTCTTGAAGGAGCATGGAGCTACGTATTGTGTGCCACATGTAAAAATGAACTGTTGAAGCAATTGTTCAATTAACCTGAAAGATAAATTCAATTAAGCCGAACCACCCTAAATTCTAAACAAATTTTTGGAGAATCACAAATTACTCTTGGCTGGTGGTGATGCACATTGTCGTATCACCAGCTTGATCGACTGGTGAGCGAATCTGCATACGAGCGGGAAGACCCGGGTTCGAATCCCGCTGCCGACATGGTTGACGCGGCTAGAAATACGGCATGGGACTTGGGTAAACAACCGAATAATTATCGAAGTAATTATCCGACCCAAGAATGGGCCAAAAGGTTCGTTCCTATAGCCTCATTCTATTCTATTCTATTCATATATTGAAAGGTAAAAAAATAGTATGAAGAGCTAATGTCCTAAGACATGCTTAAGGTCAGGCAGGCAGCGGGCATCATCTAAAGGCTGGCACAGAAGTTATGGCGAATGCTAGTACACTTGCTGGGCTTCTTCGAAGCTAACGAAACAAATACTGTAAATGTTGAATATTATGTAGATTCAATTTTCGCTTTAAATTCCATTTCGAAATTTCTGGAACTGCGAAAAAAGTTATTTACATCAAATTTTAAATAAAATTTACATCTTGCGTTAACATAAACAAGTTTTGTCGGTTCTTGAGTTTCGACTATTATGAGCAGAAGTTTATTCAATGGGGATGTTGTATCGTAATAAAAAGCTATGTTGAGGAAATGGCCTAACGAAGTAAGAATCGTATTGATGCAAAAAAACCTTTTACGCGAATAGTGTTGGTACTTGATGCTGAATTTGTTGAATAGTATTTCACAATTTTTTCTGATACAGTTCTAAAGCATTCAGAGCAATTAAATCGCCATTTTTCGAATCGCTAAATGGAGCATTTTGGAACAGGATGTGAACGCTTAGATATGTGGTTCAGGAATTCAAGAAGGGCCAAATGCTATCTGAACAAGTTCATTCGCAGCTAGAGATTTTTTCCATGAAAGCTTAGTCACTAATCTCTATTAGTCGGGGAATTAATTTGTACTATTCATAATGACTGCTAAATATTGCAGTTATTTTTTAATCACTCTGATAGCTCTAGATCTGACTTGAGGCGAGTCAAGGAGCAAAAGGGCCTTGTTGTTGTGGATACATAAATTCGATTTCCTCATCTTCCCCGTTTTATAATTTTTGTCTTCGTACTTACTCTGCTGCGTACTTCCAGAGATGTGCTTACGGGTTTTGTTCTTCAGTTTGCCATGGGGAAATGTCATTTTTCGGGGAATGAACAAGGCATCCGTACTCCGTGAGAGAGCTCTATTCATGGTGTTTGATGTCGTATCTTGCAGTTGCTGCTCCTCAGTGCCACGTTCAGCTTCTCGGAGCGAATACAGCAGTTTCTTGTAAGAATTCGTGGTTAGGAGTTAGGCTTCATCTTTCTTTATCTTCCTCGGTCTCGCTATAAGAAGAGACCGTACGTTCTAGTTCGTGCGAAAGTATTGACGCTGCCTTTTGGTGTAGTTGTGGTTCTCTTGCCTGTATAGATGCCAACATTTTGCGCCAGAGGGGTGCAGATTTAAAATTAAATCTTGGAAGTTTCATTGGGATGATCGCTTCAACTGGACTGAAACGGGAGTTACTCAAAGCATAATAATTCTTTCTCGGTGCTTGACGTTTTTGTTTAAAATCGATGAAACCACTTTGAAGTAATTTTCAGTGTTGTGTACCTTGTGTGAAATAGGACCTATCACACACGTGCAGCCTGTCGTAACAGTAGTCATATTTCTATGTCGGAACAGTTGCATCCTTGCTAGTTCGGCAAAGATCGTTCTGGACTCATTGACCTGAACCCCCTTCCCCCTTAATGTACAGCTTCTTTTCCTTGTTGCGCAACAAGTTTTTGTGCAGCTGTGTCTGATACCGCTGGTTTGAGTCCATGTTGTGGCAGACACGTTGCGGGCGTGAGTGCTGAAGTTCATTAATGTGTTGGTGTTCGGTTTGAAGCTCATGCTAGTGTCCATTTTTGTACAGTTGATGTACCTGAAATTCCTTTTTTTCTGTTACATATTTTCATGCAATTATTTACTACTTTTTCAAAAACTTCAGTACTCGACCTGCATGGCTGCTGCCTGATCCTTCGTAAGGTGTCCTATGAATAGTGTTTTTCTGACTTCTAATATGCAAGGTCTTATTACCTTGCATGCACGAGGTGGGCCTCCAGCTCCCGAGCGTTGGGAACGTGCTACGTACACTCGGGAATATCCTGGGGAAACCTGTAGTGTGAATCGAAGATTTTACCAGCTCCAAGATTCGTAGTAAAGAACCTGTACTGATCAATCTAAATTTTGAATCCGAATTTTTTTCCAATTGTGGATTGCTGGGTATTATCTCAAGAGGCTGTTTGATCTGTGATTTTTGTTTCTAAGCAAAAACAAATGTTAGTTTTCATGGAATCGGGAGCCAAAATTAGTTCTACAGGACAATTTTACTCTAGGAGTGACGACTCCTTGCTTTGATAAGTATTATGTGGAGCTTCTGTACCTGCACAACGTTGACACAAAGGGCTCAACCTACCTGGGTAGTCTGGGTTTGTAACTAGTGTTAACCAGGTATGCGATATCAATATCGATCAGTTCCTAGTGATTTTTGGGTCTCCAATTGTATAGGCAAAGTATTCTAGATTTTCGAAGTTAGAGCTGACGCGGATTGCAAGTGATGTAGCTGCACCGACAGGTTGTGTGGTCGGGAAACGTCATCTTTGCTAGCAAGTTGGGTACGAACTCGAACTCCTAATTTGAACACGACTTGTCGGAAAATTTCTCGTTCTTTGACATAAAATGGGATGCAGTTGCCAAAACGATAGAAATTCATTAATTTTATTCATAAAATTTGCTTAATAAATGTTAATTTTTACCTCAGTGGAAGCAATACATTCTCTTGAAGTGGAAACTTGGAAGACGGGTGTATGTATACATATTGCGTTGAAGTAGACAACATGCTAGTGAATTCTTAGTGGTTTACGGTTAAAATTCATAAAAGCTGATACTTTTCTCTCGCACCTAGTGCAGTTACAATTTGAACGTATCCTAATATGAATGTGTAAATCAGTTATTGCATATAGCTTTCATTGGCCTCCTACGTAGGTATTACATAAATAACAATACAATGACAATATCTCGGCTAGTCTTTTATTGCGACAAATGGAAAAAGTTTTCAATTCGAATAACAGCTTGGTCAAGACCCGAGAGTTGAGATGGTGCTGATCTTGTGGGAGGACTATCTATTCAATCAATCCCTCGCGCGGAAGATGTGGCTAGACGCAGTACAGTCTGCCATTCACGGGTGCGGCAGTCTTCCTTTAACGCTCTTGAAGCTGTCAGTTTGACGAAAGGAGAAATACGAGCAAGATATGCTAGGAGTGTTCTATTCTGCATGCTATCATCTGTGGAGAAAGTGGAAGTCTTTGATTGCATTTCCTAAGCTTTTGTAGGGACATCAAACCACTTGCCTGGCATCTTAAAACTGCTAACCGAGACATGTGCGTTTAGGTCTTCGTTTTATGACGTTATTACAGTGAATGCAGGTTTCGTAACAGGACTTTGCTTTTTTGCTGCGAGTCACTGGAGCCTATAAAGAAAAGTATGGTTGTAGTCTTCACCCTTCATGAACTTGTCCTGTGTTGCGTTCCGTAGGGTCCATTTCCCTCACGACGTCGCTGGGACCAAAAAGAATTTGGGATCCAGCGAGATTGGATCCTAGTCGAAAGGTTTTGACTGATCAGAAATAAACGCCGAATGGAATGAAGAGAACCATTAGTCAGTTTTTTGTTGAGCTCGTGAAGTTCGGTGAACTAAGCTGCACTTTTCGCGGCAATCATCTTAATTGGAGTGTTGAGGTGCACCGCTTATTCTCGGTTGATTCGACTATATTATTTTTGATTGGTTTCTTAACGTAAACTAGGCTAAATGACTGATTTATTTGTCCGTAGCAACCCTATTAACGTGTGTACTTTCCACCTGTTACTCAATTTTTTATAGCAAATTCTTATCACTTTGACTGTTGCGTTAACGAGAATGAATGTTTTGGACTGGCCTCACTTTAGGAGATTTATATGGTTAGTGAACTTCCCCATTGGGCCTTGAACAATTGATGCTTTTCAATGATTTCATTGGCTATTCACAGCGGAATTAGCAGCGCCTATCGCAAGAGTTTTTCACGGCTTCAGGTGTATGATCCAATTTTCTCCTGGACTTGTTCAAAGTCAGGGATACTGAGTGACTTCGGACAAGTGTTTTGTTGTTCTCATCGCAATAATTTCTTTAACTTCTTCCTCTTTGAATGTGTACTCCGCCCGTTCTTCCGGCTCCAGCCATGTGCCAACCGAAACTTAAATTTGTCCATGTGCTGCCCTTGAATGTAAATCATTAAAGCTTCAGTTATCTCCGAATTTCGATGGAAATTGTTTATACCCTAAAAATAATTATGCGCATTTCTTGGAGTACTCCACCTCTCGTGTAGAAGTAATTTATTTTATTGCGTTGTTAACTTGTGTTCATACTGTGCAGTGGTCGGAGTCCCGAGCTGCGATGGTGTGTCCCCTTTACTGGTTGCTGGCCCTTGCGTGGGGCCCCTTGGCCGCCGCCAATTATCCATCCGCCCCGGCCCAACCCCTCCGCTACGGACACCCCAAGAAGTCCGAGAAGTTCATGCCTGCCCAGCCAGGGGAAACCCCGTCTTGTGTCAAGGACCCTCGACTCACTTTCTGTACCGACCCTGATGACTACCCCAAGTAAGTATTACCCGTGGTTTGTAGATTCGTTGGTTCTATGCCAACCCGATGACTACCCTCAAGCAAGGAAGCTAAATCTGCTCTGGAAAAAGTCGAAGAGGATCGAGAGACTTTCAAATTTAATCTTAAAGTACGTGGACGCTTCTGGAAAGATCACGCGAAAGAAAAAGTAGGAAAGTTCACACATTATCAAACCGGTGCAAGGGACGAATATTCTTCGCAATGAGCTGAAGCGACTTGAAGGAAATTTCCCAATTATGATAATTTAGTCATTTGAGCTTAGATGAAGTGAAGCATCTGTGCAACGAATAATTTATGGTGAAATATGCTAAGCTTTTCTCTTCGCAATGAACGCCTACGAAAATCTATTTTGCAACAGTCTCAGAGACAACTCAAACAGTATGCAGTTAATGCGCATAAATACGGATCTAATTAAGTTGCAAAAGGCTAAAGAAAATACGTCACCGTTAGAGTAAAGATTAACCGTACGTTCTTAAATATTAGCAATTGATTTTGCAAGAATTGTAAAAATACGTCAATTAATATGCTTCTACGAATAAATTACTTTGTTTTAAAATAATTTCAGGGGCTTATCTACTTAATGTTCCCTGATCCTAACTAAATGGTAGTATGTACCTGCACCTATAGACATTCGAGCAGCATAAGTTTTAATGAGCAAGATGGGCACCTTCTTGTAAACCATCAAATTTCTTATCAATCCTGAGCTAATCGTGAATTGATTTTGGATAGAAAGTAATCTGCATACGCAAATAAGAAGAGCCGCAGAACATGTGTACGTTGATGTCCCTCTACTTATGTATGGCTACAGAAAAGCTTGAAAAATTGTCCCCTCGAGGACGAAATGCATTTATTTCAATATTGAAGTAACTCGGGTGTTTCATACTGAAAATTTTCCTTTGATCCCTGCCACTTGAACATTAGTTGATGAATAGCGTGCTCTAGTCGCGTCGCAATTAAATTCGGTGAGCTTTTCTCAGTTTGTCCTTGATGCTGTTGCGGAGACCTTGCATGTTAAGGTCTTCCTTTGCAATGTTGAGTTAGTCTCTTGCATTGATATAATAGCCTTGTCCTTCCAGCATCTCATTCTCCATCATCGACCTAAGTAAATTATAAGCTTGGAAAACTGCCGATGCCCTGTGGCTAATTTAAGTAAGCTGGACAGGCTGCTATTCACGAATGAACGTGATTTGTGACAGTTCAGTTCAAAATATAATTTTTCATTTTTGAAGACTTCTCATGCAAAAATTTTAGTCGTTCGTTACGCACACACAATTCATATACACGGGTAACTCAGTTTTGTACTGTCTGAAAATTAGAGGGAGAGGGTCCCAAACACGCTAAATGATACCTTTGTGTGCCAGCCAGCGTTTCAAACCTGATTTTTTTTTACCGATAGGACTGTTTTTTTACAGAGACCGTATCCGCTACCTGCTGGAGAATGACATGTTCGATTTGTCATCCGTTTTGCAGGACGAGACGAGGGACACCTACACCTTTGAGGCTATGTGAGTGAGGTCATGGGAGGTCACATGAGCTGGATTATGAACATACGTGATTGAAGTTTCGTCAACGCGTGGACAGGTTACGAGAGCCAAGAGTCTAATGATCACTTGACGGAATGATTTTGATATCCCGTGGATTAGTTTTACTGTTGAAAATATCAAGGAAACCAATTTTTCGCTAACATGTACTATCCAACCTCCATTTCCAAGAGTAGGACGTCGAGAATCAAACGTACATTTCCTTTTTTGACGATGTGTTTAGGAAATATGACGCGTTTTATTTTAATGTGATGTTGAATTCTACTTCCAATTGCCATGGAAAATTTTGTACACTTGCACGATTGCATATCAGATTGCAGCTGCAGGGTGTGGGGTGTTGTTTAACACGTTGACTCCGAAGTGGTACGTATGTGTACCGCTGAGGTTAGGTTCTGTAATTTTTTCAGATCCTTCTAGTGACTATGCGTACAAAGGGAAGTTTTACACCAATCAGGCAATCGGAGGCAACGTGTTAATAATTTAGCACACTAGAATTTTGCTTAGCTGGGTCAGAAATTCTAATGCCACAACTAACACGAATTAAAATTTATTTGCTCTACAAAAAGTACGTATGTACGGATTGGAAGATGGCACTCGAGTGTTGCGATGTATTAGGTTGTTACAAAATAATGGCTGCTCGGAGGCCAACGCATGCTTCTGAAATCGGCCATTATTTTTGTAACAACCTAATAGTTAGTTCCGCTCCAGGCACGGAGGGACAATATAAGAAAAACACGTGTACTCTCGGCCTCGTGCCGTGTTCTAGGCCAACTTTGATCTCCTTCCCTGCTCCTTCCCACAGTTAATTTATATGCACGTTCGTTTCAGGAACCCTCCTGCTCCTCATTACGGGCCCCAACACGGCTACCTCCCACCTCCCGCCATGACCTACAGCAACGTCTCCATCCCCTCCAAGTATGGTGGTTGCCTGCTTGTTTTTGTTAATTGCCTAGCGTTCAGAGCTAGAAAAAATTGTTTCGTGTGGCGAGGGATTCATAGCTTCTGTTCCATTGGTTCAAATCAATTCCGTATTGAAAAATAGGTTGAGCTATCGGTGTAAGATTGTTTGTTTAAGAGCAAAACTCGAAATGCCTGTAAATAACTACTCCGTTTTCATTTTCTTTCCAACGATTTGGTTGTTCGAACTTGACTTTACCAAATTTTTCTAACATACTTTTTAGAAAAATGATCTACATTTATTGAATACTTAAAAAGTTTTGAGGAAGCTGTTCTCTAATAATTGTAATCTCTTAATATTTTGAGTAAGAACAGAATTGGTGCGTCAGAATATAATTACATTATCGTGGGTTGATTATACATGTAAACCGTGAAATAATTAACGCATAACCTGATTCTAGTTCTTTACAAGTAAATCACGATACGAATATTAAACACCTTGCGAGCTACAGTATACGTAGCAAATGCGAAAGAAATTAAAAATCCTAAATTGTATCCTGTTTGAACTTTGACTCTGCCAACTAGCCGAGGTCATCCTCCAATTTGAGTTTTGGTATGCTGGGGTGACGCCTGTATTGTGCGTAATGCGTCCTGGACCATGTAACTTTCTGTTGTGCAGCTAAATTCGCAAAGAAAAACTGAAAATGACTTAAGAGTTAACCTTGAAGAGAATTTGCAGGTCTCCCGTTATGATTCCTTCTGTTCCCGTGCCTCTGTGTGTGGATGCACAAATGCTGCAGTGTGAGCAGCAACTAGACGTGCTAAAGTTTACTAAATTGTCTTACTTCATCATAATTACCATAACAAAAATTATAATTGTTTTAGAACTTCCCTACACCAATAACATGAAAAGTTGAACGTAAGAAAAGTTCTGAAAGTGACACTAGATTTTTTGACGAGGACATTTAAGTAGCATTTCTTCCGTAGTTTGACTTTTGGTATTTCTGCATACGTAGATTTTGTTGCTATTTCTACCAGTATTATTGATCTTTTTCCGAACTTGTCTTGTCTGTTTGAAATTACTCGTACATTTTATATCTAGACTATCGGTCTGCTTCCTTTTCATCGTTATAACTGGTTGATGTTCGTCGGTCTGATTAGCGAGGATACCCGTTCAACTGCAACAAGGCTTTCAGGACTAGTAAAAATACTACTACAATGAATGTTAGTCTCTTCGCATAACATAATGTTCTAAGAGCCAGAACTGTGTCGAGGGAAGGGGGTAAGAATTGAGACTCTATTCCTTGTCTTCTGGATGTGGGATTCTTCCTCAAATTTTGTGCTTAATTGATTTAAGTTTCTTCGAGGTCTAGAACTAAATCTCATCGTTCTTTTTAAATTGTTTTTGAATTAATTTCTAGAGTCAAATTGTCTATAGCACGTTTAAGCTTTCGCTCCGAAAAACTCCTTAGTCATGTTCAGTAGCGTAGATAGATTCATTCTAACGAATACCGGCCGTTTCCCACGCGAGGCATGAAAATGGTCGACATTGAGAACTAAAGTACTATAGTCACTCATCCTCTTTGGGCCAGTTATTTTTAAAAGCTTCCTGGTGTACATCACTGATGCTCAAAGTCTCTGTCCAAATTTCTGACCCGGCGGGTTCCTCAGTAACCGAGCTTCGGTGTGGCAGTCCCGAGATGGGTACGCACCAAAAGTTGAACTATCGTGTTAGCAGTTCAGCAAGCCCTCGTGATCCAGTCCATATGTCTTTCCTCAACTCCGCTTCAGTGTATCCTTTCATAGTGTGTATTTGCTATTGATCATAAAAAATTAACATCACGGTAGTTTAAAATAAATTCAACCTGTCCAATCAGGTGCTATGCCTGCACTTGCAACATATTCCTGGGTCTTGTTTTTCATGCTTGAATTAATGAGCAAACAAGATCTGAACGTGTGATGTGCTCTTCTTCACTATTGCTTGTCTAGCATGTATATCACGTACCTCCACGTTCCATCAGCAGAATTCGCTAAAGTGTTGGAACTTGCTTGATGTCAAAAGTAATGCTCGTAATCATCTAGTATTGGTCAGAACATCACAGCGATAATTGATAGGAGTATTTCGAAAGGTCTTCTGTTTCATGGAGACACGGTGTTCATTCAGCAGAGTATCTTCATCGTATATTTCGGGTTCTTAAATTTTACTAGAGTACTGTGGAATCTGTGCCCAATTAGCTTTTGGTGGAGAGCGTTTGGCTAGGATCTTAAATTCAGAGAAGTCTCTGGATGAGATCTCTCTGGGAGTTGAAGGGGCAGCCGTGTGGTTTCCTGGGTTGGTAGTTTTGTCTTCATAATTTCGTAGCAGTTCAGCGTCCCAAGTTCTGCTTTAAAAGAAGCATATCTTAGTATTGGAGGCTTAAAAGTAGTAAGTTTTGACGTGTGAACACTGCTACAGGGTGACGTACAAGGGGTCTCCTTCGTACGCTTCGTACCTCCCTCCTGCCTCCTCTCCTCCCCACGCTTCTCATTCTCCCCCGCGGGGGTACGGCCCATCAAAATTCCCCTCGAACCACAGAGGAGACGGACCCGGGTACATGAAGGGTTCACACCGCCACGCCCTGTCGTTCCCAGCCCCAGGGGGAAACCCTATTAAAGCCCAGGCTTGGTGGCGGAAGTATGTTACCCCCAAAACTTGTGTCGAATGAGATTGCTAACCCAAATAATAAAATTGCACTGCTAACGAGAGTTCTGCTAAACAAACTATCAAGGGAACAAGCATCGGAAAGACAGGCTCAACTGCACACAGTGACCTACTCGACGGTTAACCGCAACTCCTTCAGTTGTTCCAAATATACCGTTGGACATAGCCAATAATTAAAGTTCCATCGTTTGACTGACATTCTCTTTTTTAATAGACTTTATATTTGACTGTAACTTTCTTTACATCTCCTTGGGTGATACTGAAAGGGGCGAGTCCCCGTCGACGTGACTTTTGTGACGTACGGCATAGTTTTGTGACCTATTTTTTTAAATGCCTAGTACCTTCGATGCTGCAAAGACTTTCAGACCGACTTCTCGATTAAGCGAGTGTTGGCACATCCGGTCAGACGTGCGTAGCAGGTTATCAGCTGGCTCTGCATGCAGGCTTCTGCTCCGCTGTTTTACCGCTTTATTTCTTATCTGCCATGTTTCTGGTCTCTATATTTATAACTTCAAATGCGTGATTTGTTCGTTAGTGCATGCAGTAGAGCATGTTTACGTAAACCTGTATCATAGATTGCATAGTAGGTCAAAATGATAAGTTTACCGTAGGGACGCTCTTCAGTAACTGTTAGAAAATTTTTTCTTCTGCCCAAGACACGCACTGCAACTAAGAAGTGCACTCTATGCTGCTTGCAAGCGTGACTTGTCTCTTCTTATGAAACATCTGGTGCAAAAGGAAACCCTAGCAATATGCAGAAGATAGGCACCCAGTAATGTACACGAATTAAGAAGTGTCAATTTTTCTTTTCGGATACATCATTTTTAAGTAAAAGATTGCCCTGGTAATTGGATAGCAAATGTGACTCGCCATATCTATAAGACTCCTTTTATAAAAATTGTAGAAATTAAAGCTATGAAACGTGTGTCGAGCCTCAGGAACAAGATGGAATTCTCAGGCTTATTTCCATACAAACATGATTTGCCAACCAAAAAATTGTGCGCTGAACCTTGTCAAATTGTAAAAACTGATCTCGACAGATGTTGGATAAACAAATGTATATTTACCATCAGCAGCTGCCAATTGCTGAACAGGTAGGATCCAGCAGCGGATGAAACTTATACTTTCCACGCTCATTGAGAGCTACAGTTCAAAATGTTGCATGCAATCAGAACAGTGATGAATTACACCTCGTAAGTCTCGAGACTCGGTCAATTGAATTCAATCTGTTTACTACGCATCGTGGGGATTGTTAAACGGTTTGAAATCTATGAAAGATAATTATAATTAGACTGCATGGGACTTGGGCAGCAGCCCAAAAATGGACCAAACGGCTCCTTTCTGATGCCCTATTTTATTGACCAGTCTGTCAAATTTGATTATCGGTTGTTAAATGATGACCTTGGATGATTTAGAATATTTCCATTCCTTGAAATACTGAAATGGCAGAATTCAGCACGCATTTCCTGGGTTGATATGACAGTCTGCGTTCAGCGAGGAATACGAAAAGAAAATAAACTATACTTCGAATGCGTACACTTCCTATGAGTTGAATATTTAATTCTTAATGTCAACATCTTAAGACTAGTGATCATGCTTTCAGTGAGTGGTTCAGTCTATCGTGGGCACAGAGGTAGACCTAGGGATACGTTACTATCTTAATTTCAGGAAATAGTCCGTTCTAGTCAGTCAGCCTACCTGATCTGCATCACAAGCATGAGAAAATTCGAAAGCTTGATCTGAACCCTCGAAATCAGGGACTTGCTAGCACATGCACAGGCCGCTAACCACTCCTATAGTGAAAGCTCCACTTGGCGTGTAAAGTGGACTTCAGTTTATAGCTGAATCACTTGCACACACATCTATGGTCTGTTAAATGTTTGCATTTATATACCAGACACAACCGTTTTAATTGTATTTCTTCATTTCAAAGTTCCATTTATGAGCGACAAATTTTAATTTTTGTGGTGCTTCCATCCCTTACCTTATCCACGCAATCCTTCGTTTTTCATTGAAGTTGTGCACTTTCTTACGCGATAATGTATATCCTTATTTTTTCTTAAAGCTGTTGGTTCGCACTCTTATTTGTCAAAAATTGCGACTCTTGTCCCGAGCTGCATTGCATATATTTGAATCCTCTGACCGAGACCGACGGTACCGTGCAGGACTTCGACCGGATCCATGCGGTACCGGCGCCAGGCTCCCGCGGGACCTGACGACGGGGACCTGTGTCCCAGCAGGGCTGCTTATATCCGGCCCAGAGCTGCACAGAGCATATCCGGTCAGTGAAGGGTGGATCTTGGGGTCCGGTCAGTGAAGGGTGGATCTTGGGGTCCGGTCAGTGAAGGGTGGATCTTGGGGTCCGGTCAGTGAAGGGTGGATCTTGGGGTCCGGTCAGTGAGAGCGACCTGTGGTGAAGTCATGAAATTACTTGAATATTCGAATTTTTCCGTGTTATTGAACTCCTAGGCTATCGGCGGTAAAATTATGCTTGATCTTGAAGGTTTTTAATCTCTCTGATACAGTTCTGTTGAAGTTATAGGTTTGAATTGAAAACTTACTTCTACGTAGTTGCTTAAGCTCTTCGAAATTTTACCGATCATGATGACTAAAAAGAACGATCCTGCACTTTTGCCTTGAGACGGGCAGTCTGGTTCTATGGTTATTAGCAGTCTCATAACAGGTGGACTGATGACGTGTACTTGCGCTACATCGTCGCAATCATGACCATCCTGTACATGAAGCCACTCAGCCATTGAGATTAACCCTTTAGCGACCAAGTGGACTATTCGGTCGCCTTTCACGGTCTTTGGGAGAATTGTTTTAATAATTGAACGGTGAGCAATATGAGGTGGCTACTAGGTTTGAACGCTTTGGCATGTTACAGCGTCGTTCTTTTGGCTGCCTGGCTCTCAGCATGCTTCATTGCATCAGTGTACAGACGGTCTTTGTGAGCTTAAATGTAGAAACTAGAAAAACAAATTGGTCGCTAAAGGGTTAACCCTTTAGCGACGAATTTCTTTTTCTAGTTTCTACGTTTAAGCTCACAAAGGCAGTCTGTACACTGATGCAATGAAGCACGCTGAGAGCCAGACAGCCAAAAGAACGACGGTGTAACATGCCGCCGCATTCAAACCTAGTATCAACCTCATATTGCTCACTGTTTAATTATTAGAACAATTCTCCCATAGATCGTCAAAGAGGACCGTATGGTCCTTTTCGTTGCTAAAGGGTTAAATGAGCAATTAGTTTCGTTAAAGTACCCTCATGCTGCGAGAAACATATATACGTGAATTGTATGTTTTTGGGAAGAAACTTTGCAGTTAAAAGTTAATATAAACTGTTTGAATATTTACAGATAAACTAATCCCTCTGCAAGGTGGTATTCAAGCGAGTATGTATGTCCACAACACCGGTGAAAAACAGCTATTTGGAAAGTTAAAAAACTGAACATAACTGCTACTCTCTACATATGGGAAGTTGAATGCCAGTTTGTAAGGTATTTAGTTCCTTAAAGTTGGACAAAATTACCTAAATGTTCAAACACAGTTTTTCTTTAAATTCTTCTTTTCCAAATACTGAAATTGTATCTGACAACCATCTCGCTTTGCAGTAGTCCTGAGAGCTTGTCGGGCGATACTCTTGTTTTTTGTTTATGACTACGATGCAGTTAAAATAATTCCTTATGTGGTCCGTCTTTGCAGTCTTGCCCGGCTGATTTGCCATCTGAAGTTCTTCACTAACCTTTTCGACGGGTTTTCTTAGAGGGAATTTAATTCCATCTTCACATTATTTTGGTCACACACCTATCACACCTGGTAGTTACTTTTTCGTAATGATTTTTATCTGATCTGAACCAGTGTTTAAATTGTACTGGAGAAGCATTAAGTTTCGATATCCATTTCAGGCGATTGGATGTTCCTGGTGAATTTGGATGACAACCCTCGCTATACTCAACTCGTGAGATCAGAGACCTGCCTGTGAGTTAACATCAGTTTTGCCTGCCCAGCATGTCCGGAAATCATGGTTCTTAACTTCCTTCAAAATTGATATGCACCTTAGTTTGCCTCTGCGTTCTTGCTGTTGGCGAGTCGTAGGGTACAGTCAATAATACCGAGATCCTAAAGCTACCCTCAACGTAACGCACGTAGTGAAAGAACTAATGATCTGCCAGAAGTTGGGAGTTTGAGTTTGTTTCATATATTCAAAATGTACCTGGTGATTAGTTTGTTTGGCGACTAGTGTGAAGCCTATTTTCCTTATTAAATAACTTTGGACCTAATCCTCTTTAGAACGGAGGCAAAAAATCAGACAGCTTGGATTGCCCGTTTGCCGGATCGAGACTTTACGTCAGGTGCGGCTTGTAGGCCTGCCACTTGGTTTTCTCTAAATTTGCCAGATGGTTCAATAGCTTAAAGCAAACGTGTTTGTAGCATATCTAAGTGGGGGTTGGTTTTAGATGTCGTAGATACTCGTTAGTCTCTTGGTTCTGCAGTGCCACAAATTTCTTCAGGACCTGAGGTCGAACTCTAGCAGTTTGGTTAAATTGTTTCACAATTCCTAAAGTATAAGAATATTAGGCTCTGACGTAGATAGTTGAAAAATCTAACTCGGAACTGCTGGGGACCTTGGATCTGTGCGAATGTGAGAATGATAGACGGCGGCTGTTGCTCAATGAATGATGAATTTTGTTTGAAATTAGACTGCGTACCGGCTTCATTATTGAGGATGCCACTTTTGAGAAGGAACATGAAGTGTGAGAATTTATGCCACTTGACATAAATGTCTGACCTCTGTGGTAGCATAGATACCCTTGTTTTATTCAAATGTAGCGAACAAAGGGTTATAAATTATATCTGTCCCGATATCATACTGTAGAACTTCGAGGTATGAAGTTATGACAACTGATTTTGATAAACACGATGCTCACAAAAGATTAGTCTTGCTGGCAATGAATACTGATGACAGGAATTAAATGACAGCAACAAGCTCCCTAGTATCCCCAGCTTCGCCGTCAGGTGATATTGTTTGGCTCGTACCAGTGAGATTTATTCCTGAACTTTAACATTACGAAGGATGTCGAAGGCGACTTTGTCGAGTGTGACACGAAATTAATGGATGTTGTTACAGACAGAACGAGTGCTCTGGAGCGTGTCAAGCTCCTCCTGGTACGACAGCGGTGTGTCAGCAGCAGTTCGTACAGAAGAGACTCGTGGCGCTCGATGGTACTGGTGACCAGCTGAGTCAAGACATATTCTGGTTCCCTTCCTGCTGTGTGTGCAAGATCAGGCGGTGAGACCAGCAGCAGCAGCAGCAGCAGCGTTGGGACGAGGTCACTTCGTACGCAGTTGCATGATCTTCTGGTGTCGAGGAAGGTGACTAGGAGGAAACTGGAAACCTACGCTGTAAGGCCGGGTTTGTCATTTTTCTGACATCCTGTGAGGAAACTGTCAATATGTCCGAAGTGATCCCGTCCCGGGGCATATTAATAAATCGTTGATGTAGTATGTTACAGTAGGTAAAACTAAAGCACGCTACGTTACTTCCAGAGTTGTTTCCTGCAAAAAATTAGGAAAGAGTTCAATGTAATCATTGAATGTATTTTACAATCGTTAATTCAATGCAGTTTTTGCTACTCCAAAGACGTCAATTGAGCAGTAGAAGTTCAGTAGAAAAGTTACGTAGCAAAATTACTGCTGCACGCATTTCAACAGTTGTAAGAAATCGGAGATTAGTTTCAATACTTTCGTTGTGTCAAGAGGTCAATCAAAACGTTCGAAAACAGTGACATGGGTGTCATTCAATGACGACTAAACATCATTCTCTGCCTAGTTTAGTTTTCCATTGTTATTTGTCTTGAAACATTGTAAACGATGCATTACATGCAGGCGCGTCAGTTTAAAGTGTTTCCATTTTTTGAAACTTTTCTTGTAGGTTCATATTAATATTATGTAGCTAGGGACGAAAAATCAATAAGAACACTAGTCATGTAAGAAAAGAAATAGGCTAGCTCAGAGAGACTGATACGCCTATCAACCTGTGCAGAAAGTTTTGTAGCGAGCGGCAAAATTTTACGTTCCAATTGAAATAGTGTTGAAGTTTAATTTTAAATAGTCTTCAATGTTAACTTCGGTCAAATTCAGCTATTCCAATTAATAGAGGGAAGTGGTTTCATCATCTCGTCACCTTCTGTCCACTTCCTAAACAAAAGCAGTGTTAGATGTCGCACTAACTTGTAGAACTTATTTAGCTTTTTCATTGCTGCACCACTGGAACGGTCTATGAACATGAATTGACTCAATGCTGGTCACTGTTTCAAACGAGACATGAAGGTTTTTCTGGAATTCAGCCGTTGTAATACTTGCGTTGTTAGCATGTATTAGATAATGGTAAAATTTTTAGTACTTTTTTGACTTGAATAAATGTCCATTCCTTATGTGTCCTATTATAGAAAGGAACTCGCCGATGTAACGCGTATTTTGTAGATTCTTGGTCTACAGCGTTTGTCACTTCACAAAGCATCTGTTAAATTTTTTCCGTCAAGCACATCTTTAGGATTTCGTCATGATATGCTCTGTATTCAAAGTACTAAGCTGTTCATCGTTCAACTCTCAAACCATACGTTAATTTTTCGTTTAAGTTCTGGCATGTAGACAATGGAAGATTGAGTTAGCTAGTAACATTTTCATTCGCTAAAGGCATTCCCAGGATCCTGTGTTCATTTTTGTATCTTTTGTATATGCTCTTGAATTTAAGCTGCGTAATTTTAGTTCTTTTTCCTCTATAAGTGATGTACAGATTTTGATAGTTTAATTTAATTAATTTCTGCCTTTTTCTTGTAGCAACCGCGTAGCTTTTCTTTCCTGTGTATCATGGATACATAGTCTAATTATATGTGCAAGGCAGAATGTTTAATAGATTTTTAACCTGTCCTGCGTGTTCACCAATCGTGTTCCTACAGTCCTTTCACTCCGCTGGAAAATCGTGGGTATCTCAGGGTGTGCTGATCATTTGAGCTTTGCTTAGCACCATGTTAATTGCTGAAGTCAAAGCTTTGCCTTGATGATTTGGCCCCGCTTGTTAACACGTTGCCTCCGATTGCCTGACTGGTGTAAATCTTCACTTTGTACGCATAGTCACTAGAAGGATCTGAAAAAATTACAGAACCTAACCTCAGTGGTACACATACGTACCACTTCGGAGTCAACGTGTTAAAGGCGTCTGTTTTGGTTAAGCGTGTATTTAGTGGCTTGTATCCGTGATACTTTTTTTACCAGTCTGTTGGCTAGGGTTCCTAATTGATGCTTGCATAATTTCCTATTCTTGAACTTAACTAAGTTTAGTCTAACTGAAATGGCAAGTTCTGCGAGAAATGCATTTACTGGCCATACGATATTCACCGTAGAAATTTTTTTTGAACTTGTTTGGATATAAAGGGCCTTGCGTGACATGAATTTACGTTCTGGTATTTGTGAATTTCATAATTTAGTTTCACAAAGCTAAGCTTCCATAATTCAGTTAAGTCAACGTATTAGCATAAATTGTCGATTTCTAGTTTGCTCTGTTACATGTTGGATTTCCTTGTTGTGCAGTAAATGCTAAATCTCTTAAAAGTTCCTTTCTGAAGAAAAATTTAGCTTTGGAGGGCGTTGTAATGAAACGTGCAGTTTGAAGCAGTAGGCCGCGTCCCTACACAAGTCCTTTTGATTTGAGCGAGACCGTGTAAGGAGTAGGCAAGCAAGGAAGTAAAATGACCAACTCTACTTAAGGTAAAAGGGATTTGAGAAACCAGGTAACAAACAATACGGCCAAATTTCTTCCCTATTCCATGAGGGTGGAAGACGAGACCGAACTGTGAGCTTTCGTGTGAGAGATTAGATGAAGTTGTTGAATTGAGATTATTTTTATGAGCAGCCTGTAAGTCTTTAGGTTTGACTAAATTGTACGTAATGCAGTAGATAACTTCACAGGAGAAGCTCGCAACTTGAATGTAAATGAGAACTGACTTCATAATCAGCGTGATTCAGAACATCGAACGTGTCACGTCATAAAGGTTAACTTTTCGCACGTCAGAACATGGAGTAACAAAGGCGAGTGATGACGCTGAAGTAGCAGATTGGTAGAGGCTAGATCTTCGTGGGTCATGTTTATGACCAGATGCCACCATTATTTATCGCCAAGAGTGGAAAAATTAAACATTTAAGCATTTATCTTTACTGTAATTGCATCAAAACATCGATGTGACAAATGCTACAAATATCTGCCCTTGATCCTGATGCCACTACTGAGAATCGAACGAAATTACCACTAAAATGCTTTCCCGATTATTATGGCGTATTGTTAAAACTGCAAATCTTCAGCTAAAGATCACGAATTGTTCTCAAGCTGCATCACTATTATTTTGTGATTTTACATTGGCCACCTCTGTGGCGGTAATGCAATAAATTTTTGTCGCCAGACATGGCAAAATTGACAGTCGATTCAACTGCAGAGTGTTGGCAACATGAGATGAAGCACAATTGTCAATAGTTACGGGTGTGCAACAACCTGCACACCCGTAGTCAGGATACGGAGGCGTTGTCAAACATGCGGGCGTGCGTGGGGTGGTTGCCCACAGCATGAGAAAGGGAGCACACAAGCGAGACTGTCTTTTTCTGGGTCTGCTGGATATTACATTAGTTGCGGCAGTTTGTTAAATCTTGCATAAGTTAAAATCGAGGAAATACGGACATAGTACACGTGCTAGATAACGTTATGTAGTGCATTTCACTAGTGGGTGGAAGATGGAAAGAATAGCAACTGCTCCTAGGTATGAAGTTTTGACACCCAATACATTGTAATATAAAACGTTGTTATACACCTTTTGAAGAGGGCGAAGTTTGCAAATTAAACATTTAACAGGACAAGACGCTTGTACGTGGGTGGTATCACTTATTGCATCAATATTTCTACGGAAACTGAAGAATTCAACGCAATGAAGTAATCTAATTCAGCGCGCATAATAAGCACACGTTTGTATGATGGTAGGTTTCGCGGTCTGGCATGAGCTTCACGTATCGTCCGCTGCGTAAACAATGAAAGCACAAAAGCTTTGCACGAGAAAATAAGCTAATTTTAAATTGAAAACTTCTGGCACTACACGGCAAACTCATTCAAACGGAAGAACGGAGTACCTTCTCGGGCAACTTTACCTCTCTGTTGACACTGAGCTTCAGCGGTATCGAGGCTACGCCGATACAGCAGATCCAACTCCGGGAAGCCATTTCACTTGGTGAGAAAAATCAGTCTTCTTTTAACTGAAAAATGACAGTTGCGATGGCACTTCGATAAAGTTTAGCACAACCTCGGGAATGACGTTTCCACACTGTTCACGTTAGTGAAGACATTGAAATCTATAAACGTATTAAATACAAATGTAAATACACACACGAGGCTATGAACACCAGTAGTAAGCGGAATAACTGAAGAATAAATTGTTTAAACACCATTGACGCTACATAATTTCCAGATTGAACTGAGCGCAAGACAAATCTATGAACAGGAGCAGAATAGTAGTTTTCTAACTATTTCGACAAAGCGTCGTTGAAACTATAATTGAGAGAAAAGACATTTCTGTTATTAAATGAACATCACATTGAAGAACAGACACCAGTTAAATGGGAAGAATTTCTTGCTCTAAACTTAAAAGCAACAAACATTTGGACCAACAATTTTTTCAACATCCGAGATGCAAGAAATTAAGTACGGAGGCTCTCTAACTTTAAGCACCGAGCAAGAAGGAGCCTTCAATAAAATTAATATCACTTAAACTTGAGATTGCTAGGTTAGGAACTTACAATGAGCGAATATTATACGAGAAATCTCAGCATTAGCACTAATGAAGATAAAAACACATGAAACTACCAAATAAAGAAAGAACTAAAATAAACGATTGGTAACATGCGACAAGACAACTGCAGTGGTACATATAAGGAAAGGAAAGGCCAAGAATAAAAATGTATAAAAATACATGCAAGATAAGATTACATGTATAAAAATACATGTCAGCAGAGGTCAAGTATAAAAAAAACAGCGGAAACAAACTATCAGCTATGATATATCGGGAAACCACCATCACACCACTTCTTGATCTCCAAGGATTGTCTCACAAGAAGCAATTGATACCACACCGCGAGTATGGCACCAAGTAACAAAGACCCAGCGGAGAGAGCCCCACTCAGTTGAGTTGTAAGGGTAAATACGACTTGAGCAAAAGTGGAAATGAAGCCCCTCCCCCAACATGCCCTAGTCAGGTCACTAAATGTTCTGCCCAACCCCACTAGAGTGGTATCCTGGCTACGGCAGCCGAACTTCGTTTGCAGGTAAGAAATAATTCATACGCAACTAAATCGTTACCGTACCGACTTTACATTTACCTTATTTTCTACTGCTACTGCTTAAAGGTTTCTTCAAATTTGCATTACTACGTCATCGTCTTTTCAAGACTGTTTGACCATATACAAACCTAAAGTATTTAAATTACATACTGTGTCCTCGTTTTTTCTCCGGGGAACTAAATAGGTTCAGAATCACTCGACTGTGCATAAAAACGTAACAATTTAAAATCTCATTAACGGTCTGAAAACAACAATATACTTATCAGATACCACAAACCACCTAAATACGGTTACTAAAATTATTGCACTTCAACCGCTGAAAAAAATCATGCATATCACTTTCAGAAAAATCCTCATACCGTATGTTTAACAAAATTATGGGATACAAATGGAAAGGGAAATAGCAGTCTTGTAGACGATGACAAAGAGTGAATTGAAGAGGAATAATGCTTAATACTGTGACGAACATATGACTAGGAACTGGAACTAGAAAAGGAATGGACGACGACATGACTTCATCACACTTGAAATACTTTACGTAGTACACTGGAGAATATAAATATGAATTTACTTCCTAATTAGCACCAAACGCGCAAGAAACGTATCCTGGCTACGACGCGGGGAAGAGCTTGCCAGAATAGTGTTCCTGGAGTAATATTTTCATTAGAAGGGTTAAATGTCTGGTATAATTTCGAGTCCAAAAAAGCATACAAAATGCCAACTCCAATGGAAATACCAATCGCACAGAACAAACATAATTAAAGGTAAAAGATATAACCACACTGTTCAATCAACAGCCCTCCCGCCAAAAGATCCTATTCTTCTATTATGGAGTTTTTCAAACGGTTTTACGTATGAGCTGCTTTTGGAACATCAATGACACACCCATTCAAAAACTAAGATAAAGAGGTTACTTTTGAAATATCAACACACCCATTCAAATAGTAAAATAAAGAGGCTACTTTTTGGATGTATCAATGACACACCCACTTAAAAATTAAAAAAAAGAAGCTACTTTTGGAATATTAATGCCACACTAGTTAAAAATTAAGATAAATATCTGCATACAATAATTAGACTAATATATGACTGAAAGCTATCAATGACTACAACGAACAACCAGTTAAAATTAGACTTATAAAAATTGCAATCTTATGATAGTTTTACGGTACGTAGACTTTTGCTACATTATAAAGGAATACGACAGTGGTATTCATTCATGATACGTTGAGGTACCAATGTCTGGAAAGCCAAGACTTCGCTAAAGACTAATAGTCCATCACTACTGTTGAACGAAGTGAATTTCTAGATGTTGCCTGGAATTATAATACGAGAATAGGCTGACAAATGATAACACTCTTCTTGATGACACGCAGGGCAGGATGTCCATACTCCTAGTAAATGTATCAGCATACCACAGCAGCATCAAACTTATGGCAAAGTAGTTCATCAGTTAGAACACAAGTACCAACGATCAGTAAATAAGTTTACATGGTAGGCTTCTGCGTTTGTAACGAAACAACAACCTAACTCAAAGACAGATTCACCTGATTACTATTAAGCTTTGTTTTTTTTTTGGGACTGTATCGCACGACAACAAAAATACTAGACGTCTGTAATGCAACGTCAGTGGCAGCCAGGTCCTGGACAGCTTCGTAATCGAGCGGACAGAGCACGAACTGCTCATTAAATACAGCGAGCCAATGTCGGACAGATGAGTGTGGCCTAGCGTGAACCCATCCTTTGTATTAACGAGTAGCAAGAATAACAGCAATATCGTAAAAAAATTCTGGGAAATTAACAGCTGTTGAGGCCTAAGATTTTTTTTTTAAATGAAGAGGAAAATCAACGTAAATGCCGAAAGGGGAAAACAATAGACGTTTCGAGGTTACCAAGAAAGTCATGTCCCGTACGAGAGAGAACAAGGAAATATAAGGCTTAATAACTATAAAAAAATTCTCAGCATACTTGCGCAACCATCGCTACTGACTTCGCAGTAAACCGTGAAAGAGACACTTTGGACAGCCGCTAGCTCCTCCAGACCCACAGACATCACAATCATCTTACTCCACTTGCTCCTTTGTATAGTCCTTGTTCTAAAGTTGAAATACAAAATTAATCCAAGTTTACGTATAAACATCACGGCCAACCAGTAGCAAAACAGAATATATCAAGAAATATAGAATATTTGTGAAAAGACGTTGAGACTTACAATGTGTGCCAGCGGCTAGCAAGATAAGTAGAAGGGATAGGTTGAAAAATACGTAAAAGAAGAGAAAAGTAGATGTAAAAATCTGTTAATAATAATACAGGACTATCTAAAAAATATATATATATTTGTGAAATCATACACAAGAAAAAGTTGAGTTGGTTGGCGAGATCATGCAAAAATACAAACGATCAACTGCCCGATAGTTCAATAGAAGAGAATAGTAGATTTGTGACCTCTATAAATTGAATTGAAGCCTAAAAGAAACAGGCACTTAAAAGATAAATTTACGCAGCCATAACTAGGTCTTTCAACTCAACTGGACTTATCAAATTTATCATGTACACTATTCAAACACTTTCATGGTTTTTGAGTTCATCACTTAGTGTCATAATAAACATTTATTTTGCCATCGCAATCAATCGCTAATTTA
>VCRD01001110.1:134345-144719 GCA_006783055.1 Trinorchestia longiramus
CCTGTGCATCCTTGTGACCCCTCTATGGCCCCCTGTGGCCTCCTGTGGCTCCCCTATGGCCCCCTATGGCCCCTATGGTCCTCTTGTGGCTCCTCTGTGGCTCCCCTGTGGCCCCCCTATGGCCTTTGTTAGCTTTGATTCGATATGTTAATAAAGTTTGTGCGATGAATAGATGAGAAATAATTACGTAGACCGGGAAGTAAAAATTTCGTTAGTGGACTCGAAAACGGGTGTCAAGGAACAGCGTCCCCCCAAGTGCGGGTGGTTGAGTAAGGGGAGTTAATTTATAGCCATACAGTAAGAAGAGGTTATTAGCTCTAATTTGACACCAAAATGAAGGTTCTACGATGCATATGACAGAAGTAATTAACGAAACTGTTCGTTTCAAGGTTTTTTCTGGATTTCTCAAGATTTTAAGTTTGGGTCGAGTTCGGTATTGAGATTTTCCTTCCGGTCGAGCAGGGGAGCTTCAATGAGCCTCTGATGCCACGATGTTTGAATTATACTTTTTTAAACATTCTTTTTTAGATGAATTGTTATATATTTAGAATGGATAAACGTGTATAAAGTTTTTCATGTTAAATAATTTGAGAAAATTCTTGGAAATATTTAGGGTAGTAGAAACTCAGATTTTGGAAACAGGACGAAGTGCATGTTTGTGTGCGTTGTGCCGGTAAATTAATTTCACACGATATGATATGTCTCCCTGTGTTGAATTATAAGGTGAGAATTGAGCGAATGGAGAATAAAAGGTGGGTTAAACGAATCTTTGAATGGAATCTGAGTGAAAGTCTTTGGGAGAAAATTTGCTGGGGGCATGCAAGAAAACTGAAGATTCAGAAGACAGTTTGTGTTAGAATTGGAAGAACTATGGACGATTGGTTGTCGAGAGGTCATGGAGGTAAAGGAATGGAGTGGGATTGTAATAAGTGGAAGAAAGAAATTGAAAAACTAACAAAAGAGTATGGCCTGAACAAATAGAAGCATAGTATGAATGGGAAAACTACTTTAACCTGGTATGCCAGTAAGAATGTACCAAGGTTTGAAGTGTTTTATGATGGAAGTTTTGGCAGCCAACTCTTGTTTGCCGTCAGATGTAAGGCATTAAGTGTGAATAGGCATACATGGAGGTGGAATGAGGGGAATAAAAGGTTATGTCTGCAGTGTAACAGAGGAGTAGAGGAAACAGTTGAACATCTGGTCTTGGAATGTAGTAAGTATGAACATAAGTGAGAGAGCCTCATGGATGTGGTCCATGAGCAATATGGAGAAAACAAGTGGAATGCAAGGTGTGTTGAAGAGGACTCTGGTATGAGATATCTTGTAGGGCTAAATGAGGAGTGTAACATGACTGTTGTGGATGCAATGAAAGATTTCTTAGTGTATGCATGGAATAAGCGACAGGGATGTTGAATAGGCATTTTTATTTAATGTGATTACCTGCTAAGCATGAGGGGCTGTCTGTGACAAGCTGGATCTTCCAGTGATGTCCTAAATTGGATGGTCCATTTGCATGGAATGGCTCAGGGTGGCCCCAGAGAAATTAGTTTGGATGACCCTGGTTCACAGGAGAAAAACTCTGGGATGCCATCCTGTTGTATGTGCGTGTGTATTGGAGGGAATTGAAGGCCATTACAAAGGCCCCAGCCAAACGCTGGCCCTCGATCTAAGTCTAAGTGAAATGAGCCGCCAATTGTAGAGCAAGCAGGTATAAATATGTTTGAGAAATGTGGGAGTGCTTTGCTGTGGAGGAATATTAAAGAAGTTAAAATAGAGAGAATTAAAGCATATAAGTTCTTAGGATGTATGTTGAGTGAAGATCGATGTGCAAGAGCAAAAGGTGAGAAAGTGGCAAAAGCTATAGAGTGGTGGGGAAGACTTAGATTTGAGGCCTAGCGTTTGGCTGGAGCCTTTGTATAGGCCATTAATTCCCTCTAATGAACACACATACAGCAGGGTGTTTCATGCAGTTCATTTTGACTGAGACTGAGCAGTGTGACGAAAAATGAAGCAAACACATATTTATGTGTTGGAGGAATATGCTAAATGGAGTAGTGCGTTTGGCATTTGGTGGCCAAAAATGGACTTCTGTAGAAGCTATTAGGGCTTCAAAGGGGGTGTTTGTTTTTTGAAAGAATAAAGCCTGTCTCCAATTATGAGGTGAGAATTGAGCAAATGGAGAATAAAAGGTAGGTTAAACAAATTTTCAAATAGAACCTAAGGTAAAATCTATGATAGAATATATGTTGGCACTGTGCAAGTAAGCAAAAAATTAAAATATTGTTTGTGTCAGACTGGAGGGACTTGTGGGGAACTGTTTATTCAGAAATAATGGAAATGAAGAGCTGGTACATGAAAAGCATTCATGGATTACAGTTTACACCTAATAAAGCATTTGACATTTGTATATGAAGTACAGTAAGCTTGTCAGTTTTGTTGCTCTATAGGTTCTAATATGTTGTATTTTGAGGTAATAAGCTTCAACATTAAATAACCATGGCTACTTTTTATATGAGGAGCTATCATAGCAGCCAAGCCAGCTGAATAAGAACAAAAATATTTAATTTACAAAATCAGCCCTCAGACAAATTCTGTTCTTTGCTGAAGGGTGAAAATGAATTCAGCAAGTGCCTGTCAGATCAGATGGCTTATGGGATGCCTATGTTTGTACATTAATAGTTAGTGAATTGTTTGAAACTAAAATTTGCAGAGTGTTTGTACATATAAATGTTACAAAATAAGCTTCTTTTGTACTATGTTTAGCTGTAGTACTTGTTTGCATGTAAGCAATATTGAATAGAATTAGAAAAATATGTCTGAAAGATAGTTTCAAAAGCATGTTGTTTTCTCTTTCATTAATGTTGTTCTTTAGTAGAGATGCAGGTATGCAGTGTTGTGATCATAACTTCTGGGTTGCACAAGCTTGACTATAAATTAAATCACCACAGTAGTAAGAGTGGTGAGCTGCAGGGCATGACTGTTAAATATTCAAGTATCCAAGATACAAGCTTACTCAAAGCAATAAGGCCTGTGCTACTGAGTACAGTAGAAGTCTTTGTAACTGGCACCCATGGGACTTTGCACTTGCCAGAGTTAATATCACCCAAGTAACCTCAAACAATTCATAGACATGCTAGACATAAAAATAAAACAATATCAATTGCTTTAAACAGTTAAAAAAGAAAAAACATGATGAATAAATATATGAAGCTTGGCCTGCAAGTGCTGGTTTAAAGGAATTGTACTGGATGTTGATTCGTTTAATTTTTTCTTGCCTGAACTGTGTTAATGCTAAATTTGCATAAAATTTTTTGCTTTCATTTCACTGCCAGTGGAGTCTACAGACATGCAAGGAGTAGAAGAAACTTTAATATCTATTGAAGAAATTTCGGTTGTCAGAATATCTTGATATTCTCTGAAATATCTTAATGTTCTAATGTTATCTTTATATTTTTATCTTTGAAATATCCCACTATATAATATTACACAGTGTGTAACTTGTTTACTTGCTTCCTTAGTCCGTCTTTCTGTTACGAGTGAAAATTTGGTAGGGTATATGTGATGGGAGAAAATTTGGTATGGTAATGTCATGTATTGTAAGCATTGTATTGTGTATCCCAAACACACATCACATCCTTCAATGTGGAAACTCATTTGCGAAGCTCATATCCACTGGTAAATGAAAGAAAAGTCCAGTAAAAAAGTGTGAATTTTTTTATGTGTTGATCTATTAGATTATTTATATAATAGACAGTGCATCTCCATCTCTCTCTATCTGTGTTTGTCCCATTTCTTTCTATTTATTACTGAAAAAAAATTATTGTACTGAAATCACAATTGGTTTATATACATGTATTATAAGCATTGTATTGTGGATATCAAAGGTGCTAAATAACTATAAAATATGCAATTTTTTCCTGTTATTAGCCTTCTCCTATACTGCCATGTTATTGGTGGGTAAGATACACAATGGAAGTTCAGTATGTATTCCTGAAAAATATTCAGGTTCTGATAATACCACAGGTAAAATTAAAAAATGCATTTCATATCATAGATCCTTGATTTTATCACTTTTAAATTGTGGAATTTCCTTGCAGCCCATCTAGGATTCTAGGCCATGTTATTGGTAGATAAGGTACTGAATGGAAGTTCTGTTTGTATTCATGAAAATATCAATTCAAAACACAACAATTAGTTGTAAGTCTTTAATACATTCTTCTTCATAATAATTTCAAATTAGTCAAATCTAAACCATGGAATTTCCATGGGAACTGTCTAGTTATTATATTTTTGCCTTTTTTTATAAGTACCTTTTAAAAATATCAATATAATAGTGTTTTCTGGACATCTTTGTATTTTGAAGACTATTTAGTGGCAAGTCTGGCAACTATATAACTAAAGATTGAGCACCTCCAAAAGTCACTACCATGGCCTGCAGACTGAGATGGCTGTACAACTATGCCCTCCATAACAAGTTGGTTGTATCCTTCATAGCTTTTTTGTCTATTTCCAGATAAATTTTTAGTTCAAGATAGCATCTTCTAAATCATCATGTCTAAAGCTGTTGGCAAGAAGGCAGTGAAAAGTGCGATGGCTAACGTGATTCATGGAAAGCTTCGCACGAACGTGCCTGCAGGCAAGGCAGCCCCTGGTTCTAATCTGGGCAATCAGCTTGGTCAGGTTTGTGTTTAGAATTCATAAGTTGTATGAAAACTGCATAATAAACTTATTTGCCTTTGCAACAGGAATGGGAAGAATGATGTGGTTGCTTAGGATGTTAGTTGCAGTTGAAGTTTAGCTTCTGTGTTTGCTGCTGTAAAATTATTGTATTATTATTGAAGTAATGACAACTGAAAACATTGATATGCAGTCAAAGGGGAACACAATATTTTCAATTAGCAGCTGTATTCAGCAACTTGCTTCATATTACCACTGGACTCGATATACAGCTGATTTAAGCAATAATTCAAAGTTCAATATGAGCTACTGTTGGTCTATTTCTGAATTTGTGTTATAACTCATTTAAGCTTGTGCAAGCCACAGGATTTGTGTCTGCTTTAGAAACTTTGTGTGATGCTTGAAGGTTGAGAGTGATCATGATTGCTCTGTGTAAATGAGCTATACTTCTGCCATAAAGGTTAAAGACCATTATCCAGCTCAAAATATTAATTAATGTTATTGCTTAAAGTGTAAGTTCAATTAAGTCAGTGTTTTTCTGCTGAATGTTTCAAATACCTATTGTGGCTACTAACCTAACTGTAAACTCTGTATTCCTACAAAATAATTCCATTGGGAATTCTATTTTTCATTTACCAGATGACTCACTGTCACTCAATTCTTGAAAGCTTGTAAATGTAAGATTTTTGGATATCCTTACATAGAGTAAACTATGCGTATTTAACATGCTGGAACTTTAGGTTAAAGTTGTTTTAAGAGTTCTGACACACCCTGTATAGTAAGTATAGTAATGATAAATGTTATACTTGATGCCTAATTGGTGTTGTGTGTTGTTCAGAGAGGCATCAACATCGCGGCGTTCTGCAAGGACTTCAATGCCCGCACAGCACACTATGTGGAGGGCGTGCCTCTGCCCATCCGTGTCACAGTGAACCCTGACCGCAGCTACAAGCTCGTCATCAACAACCCCACTGGATCCTTCCTCATCAAGCAGGCCGCTGGCATCCAGCGTGGGGCCATGCAATACAGTTAGTGTCATCCCCACACACCTAGTTTCACATTTTGCTTTTCCCACATATCTAGTCTCACCTTTTGCCTTCTCCACACCTTTATAGTCTGACCTCCACGTTGCAAGTCGTACTAATTGCTCTCCCCCGGGCGTTGGAGCACGTGATGCCGAGCACCACAGCCCTCTTGTTTATTTTGTTGGCATAGTATTCGCTAGGAATGATTTTAATTCACACTGCAGGATGTAGACCCATGTATGTAGAAAATTATAATTTATTTTGTATTCTAATTTAGCCAGTGTTGTTCCATACCACTTATTGGGTTCGTTGTCTGTGTGCACTTACATTTTTGCTACTTGCTCTTATGCTAGTATGGAATTAGTTGCACTTGCGCTAGTATAGAATAAGTTGTGCTGGTGCTAGTATGGAATTAGTTGCACATGCGTTAGTATAGAATTAGTTGTGCTGGTGCTAGTATAGAATTAGTTACACTTGCGCTTGTATTGAATTAGTTGCGCTTGTGGTAGTGTGCAGTTACCTAAATTTATTGTGGTAATTGCCTTTGCCAATATGTTGCTAGTACCCGTTCATGATAGCGTCAGTCGTTACTCCTTGGAGGGTATTTTGTTGGTACTGATGGATTTGTTGTGCGCAGATAAGGAGACGGTTGGCTGGATCACACTGAAGCACGTGTACGAGATTGCCGTCATCAAGTCTCGTGACCCTTCCTTAGAGCTCACGCCCCTCAAGCAGATTTGCGAAATGGTTATTGGGCAGGCCACACACATGGGCATCAAGGTGGGTGTGGGGGGAGTTTTTTTGATGAGAAGAATTGTATTGTATGAAGCAACGACCGGGAAACGAAGAGTGAAGGAAGGCGTGGCTCTGCTTGTAGGTGAACAGTTTTAGGTTAAATCAGTGGGAAGAAACGGATGTAGTCGAGATTTTGTGCCCTGTATGTGAGGGCGAATGTGGTACCTCAAATTAGGTTTCATTGTGTATGGGCCTGGCACTAAAAGAGTACGGGAGAGCATTCTGCTGCGTAAAAAACTTTATGGCATGAGCATGAAGTAGATTTGAAATTCTAAAGGAAGAATCTGCGAAGAAGCTAAGGGATAGGAAGTGGAAATGAGAGTGGGCACTGTAGGAGCTGTGTTTAGTGAACGAGTTGATAATCAACCAAAGTTTACGCTAAAAGAAGTAATTTTAAATTAGGAGAATCTTGCTTTAGAGTAAATCGAAATATTTTTCTCATTATTTTTGAGAATGCTTCATTTTTGCTTTGGATTTTGAATGAATTTTAAAACAATTATGAATGAATTATGTGATGATAAAGAAGATCATAGCTCGTACCCTGTGATTTTCTTATTGGAATGAATGTCTTTTTACAATGACCGTACAGGAGTGAGAGGCAGAGTTACTAGATGGTTGAGCAACCCTATGACCTGTAATTATTGATTTCAGATTCCCGAGTTTTTTGAACAAATGCAAAGGGTATCCCCCTTACAATTTTTTTACGTTTATTAGTCAATGTCTTAGAATTCTATAAAACTGTGTATAACACTCAATTAGCGATTGGAAACGAGAAAAAAGGACTCTAATTGTGTAATTTTCATTTGTAGTATTTCCATAGGTCGTAGATGCCTGTAAAGTATGATGCATTTTATGTTTCCTAACTATTCGCCAATTCTGTACTATTTGTTCGTGTTTGCTTTGAATTCTTATCCATAACATTTACATTGCGTTTATCCTTTGTATTTTGTACAAAAAATCTAAAAATTAGAAATCAATAATTAGCATCATAGTTCGTACACAGAGCATGTAATGAGTAGGAAATTAGGAATACAACGCAAACGCAAACGAATACTGCAAAATAAGCGAATAATTGGGAAAAATCAAATGCTTCGCAAATGCTGCATTATTTGTTTGCGTGTGCGTTTTATTCGGACTCATTACATGCTCATTAAATTATGATATGAAACTGGCGTGAACATTTGGTGAGTGCTGATTTAGAGCAGCTGTATTTTAACGTTTAAACTTTCATGCTGTAACTGACAGTTATGCGTTATGTATCTGTAAATGTGTGTTTTGGCTCGTGCCCTGCAGCCGTGCTCTGGGACACGCTGTTCAAATGTATCCCTGCTGCAGGTGGTGCGCGACTATGACCCTGAGGAGTACGGCGAGTTCCTACAGCAGCAGCGAGTGGTGGTCCAGCGGCAGCTCGATGAGTGCAAGGAAAAGAGAGAAGCTCTCATTCTGAGAAAATAGTGTATATTAATCCCTACTTATATATGTACTTCGGTAGCTACTGCTTATCTAATGTTTTTTTATTTTTTCCATCTTCTTGCTAACACAAGAATTGCTGAAACCTATGTGCTACTCTGCGTTACCAAATGCATCGAGTTGTAGATCTTCGAAATGAAGCAAGAGTCACTCTTTCAAGTCAAGCTTCAAAATTTTATTCATTCACAACAACTTCAAACTGCCATTCTCAGGTATGTTCAGCGATCGTATGAGAAATGTCAATATTGTCATTGTTATCATTCCATTCGCGAGAAAATGTTTTCAGATTAATTTTAATTACCTTGAGCAAATGCGAGTACTCACGAGACTCCAATAAAGCGCAATTTGACATAGAACCGTAATCTTAACATCAAACCCAATATCTGTTCAACATTACTTCACAAAAGCTCATTTTTTATCTCATGTGTATATAAGTGTATTATAGTGGCGGTCATATTTGATAGGTTTCAAACTTTTATGGATCAGCGGCTCAAATGTAACGATTTTCATTGAAGAACTACAATTCAATTGAAGTTGATATTTCCTTGAATTTTGATAACATATCAGTGTAATGCTTGCTAACTTATGAGTTTGTAATATATTTGTACAGATCCGTGGAAGGTCATTGTTCGTTGGTCTTTCGAGATTTTAAATAACATCCTATCTATACCGTATTTGTTTCACCTATGTATAACCAACGGATGATATTTCGTAGGGGGAAAAACTAAGATGTGTCTTAGACACGTATTCAAAGTACCGTCCGTGCATTTTGGAGAGCATGTCAACTCGAAATCATGTATTGTGTACTTCATTCAGGGCACTATTCAGATAGAACACCTAAATTCTTTTTGATTATAAACAGTACGAGTGAATGAAAGTGAAATGAAGTATTCGATTGTGAAAAAAGTTACGAACATCGGTCCCTTTCGCCTCATGTGAGAGGCTAGTTGTAAGCTGAAGTTGAAGTCGGAGCCTTGACACAACCACGAAGCACTTTTCCTTAGCCGAGCACTTCTGTCTCGTTAAAGTCAGAGGTTCTACTGAAATTTTACTGAAGCCTTCACTAATTTATACGTGTTATGTTCCAGAACGGTTCTCTCTTACTCACTAATATTTTTCTCTCGAGGGATGCTAGGTGTCAATCACCCCTGGAACCGGGGCTGGTTGAGTTGAGACCGCTGTCAAGTGTACGGCCCTCGTTATTGCATTTCCTATAGACAAATATCCATGCCTCTCATTTGCGCTCGTGTAGCAATTTTCTAATGGTTCTTTGCTATGGCTTAATCTATATATCTGATTTAAGATTTCTCTCAGTACATCTGTATCTTGGCCTACCACTAGCACATCGTCCTTTTACTTCGGACTTCATCACTTGTAAATCAGACGCTTTTTACGCTTTTCAAAAACTCCTTAGCCATCTCAATACTTGGCGTTCTACCTATCACATGTTGGTCACTCCCGACCGCCGTTGAATCTCCTTGATTCTCACTTTATCAAATCGCAATAGTTCTACCTTGCTTCCCAATCATCTTTAACACGTGACAGTTCTATCATGCTCTCTTAATCTTTGACGCGCCTAATTTTCTTTTATGTGCTGCTCTTAGCCCTCAAGCCTTGGCTCGATACAGAACGGTCCAAATAATCATACCTTCATATTATTTCTTAGCGTACACACGGAGTTGTTTGCACTCCAAGACTTGTCAACGCACCTCATGCCTGACATCCTCTTGCGCGCCCTCTCTTTCCCTGCTGTTCATTTATCTCACTGCGTCTTTCATTTGCTTATTAAACGATGATGGTCTCGCAATGCTGGCTTAACCGTATGTGCACCTGAGACCTGTTAATTCCCTTGTAACTGATTCTTATACACGCTCCACTATTAAAAAAGAAAAACTTAACGGTGTTTCCAGAATCATCTGTCAACTCCATACAGACCCAAGGACTTCTATAGAGCACCCCTATTGACTTCCCATGCTCCTTTTAGATTTTTTTATCACCCAAGACAGTTGTTTTCCCTTTGTTGAATACTTTTCATACGCTTATCCAATCTCAGACACCTTGCTTCTCCTGAACTCGCACTGGTCGTCCCTTTTGACGCTGTGTACCAGTTCTTGATAGTCGTGTCAAGTGTTCAAGTTACATACGAAACGTGTCTTACTACAACGCATAGGACGCTAAACTGCAAGCAATAGAGGCTTCAAATGAAACGAAAGCATGTTAACATGAAGTGTAATACAAAACAAGAAATACAAGACAAGATAATAATGATGAAATAAGAAAAAAATGAAGTTGCCCTTTCCCTCGTTCTAGAACTCGGTCCTTGGAAAAATTATTTCCATCCTCTTGGTAGAGCATTCAATTATTAGATCATAAACTTAAATTGTAATGTGATCAATCCATTTCGGCT
>VCRD01001110.1:146470-169511 GCA_006783055.1 Trinorchestia longiramus
CTTTGTTGAATACTTTTCATACGCTTATCCAATCTCAGACGCCTTGCTTCTCCTGAACTCGCACTGGTCGTCCCTTTTGACGCTGTGTACCAGTTCTTGATAGTCGTGTCAAGTGTTCAAGTTACGTACAAAACGAGTCTTACTACAACGCATAGGACGCTAAACTGCAAGCAATAGAGGCTTCAAATGAAACGAAAGCATGTTAACATGAAGTGTAATACAAAACAAGAAATACAAGACAAGATAATAATGATGAAATAAGAAAAAAATGAAGTTGCCCTTTCCCTCGTTGTAGAACTCGGTCCTTGGAAAAATTATTTCCATCCTCTTGGTAGAGTTCAATTATTAGATCATAAACTTAAATTGTAATGTGATCAATCCATTTCGGCTCACTGCTCCCGTAATGTGGAGAACAACCCTAATATCTGTGCCAGCGGTTCCTATCACTGAGCAAAACTTCGATCCGACAGATTTAGTAACATTTTTGACGAAACTGAAGATGCCCAGCTTTGTGAACGTAGTAGAAATTTATGAGCTACGGATCGAAGTAGAAATTGAAGAAACATGTGCAAAAATTTGAAATGTGTGCGAAATACTTTACTGCAACTAAACATTAACTCTTGTGAATGTATCTGGAATAAAGACACTGTCACAGCGTTACTAAACTGCGGAATGACTGCGCTGGATTTTTTTCCCGAGAGGGGCTACGGCTTGTATACTTGAGCAAAAAATCAAAACTATCAATCACAGTTATAAAAATGATTCTAATGGATGAGCGTATCACGAAGTGATCATTTTATACAAGTAAGTAATTGACTATTTAACAAGATGTGAGCTAGAGCCAGTTTTAGCGATGTAAATTCTTTAGTCAATTTTTATTCGTATTTCTAAAATAATTGTTCCATTCTACAATAAACAGTGACCGTCAACGTTCGCGATGTCGAGGGGATTTCTTCCAATTTCGAGGTCATTATATATTTCAAAATAACAACCGGCAGGTATCTTGCAATTCTAATGAGCTCCTTGATTGCTAATTTCAGTAATTCCTACCACATTGAAATTTAGAAGACACGTCAGAAACTATGCCCGAGACTTCCTATGGGGGACAGTCTTCAGATTGTCGCCGTAGCACGCTTTTTAATGAAAAGAATATAAAACTGTAAACTTTTAAGATATTTATTTCAAATAAAAACAAATGAAGGATTTGATGCCAGGAACACATTCTGCTCGACATAGCGGCCCTCAGCCTCGATGACACGCTCGATCCTGGTCCTGAAGCTCCCGCAGGCCTTCTTCACAATCTCCCTGTCCATGGAGGTGCAGCGCTCCTTGATGGAGGTGATGAGAGATGCCTTGATGGTATGAGGATGTCGGTTAGTTCGATTTTCCAAAATGCTCCAAAAGAAATAATCCATTGAGTTCAAATCCGGACTGCTGGGTGGCCATTGGTGCCTGGTTACGAGATCGTAGCAGTGCTCTTCCGGCCAGGCGAGAGAGCGATTGGAGACATGGCAAGGAGCACTGTACTGCTGTCACAACCAGGATCTGTCCTGGGCCACCTGTTTCATCCAGGGCAACACTACAGTCACCCCCAGTTCAGCAGCCATGGACCTCACGGACTTGGAGGGGTCGTTGTCGATCATGGTCTCAACCCTCTTGACAAAATCCGCTTCTCTTGAGTTTCGGCGGTCGTCCAGAGACTTTGGAGCCCTTGTGATAACTCCACGGGGATTCTTACTCTCACCCAACTTCTTACGAGTCCGCTGGATGGTCCTTATGTCGACCCCGATGGTGTTGGCGATGGTTCTGTTGTCCACTTCCCCGTTGTTGTGAACCAGAGCTATGACCACGGCGCATCTCACTTCTGTCTCAATGAACGAAATTTCAGGTAACTCCGCGTATGTTTGCTCCATCGTTTCTAACTCAACACTGGTAATTAGCTGATTTCTGTAGCTTTCCAATGATGTATTACACGTAGATAATCTAAAAATCAAAATGCAACATATCATGAATATGAGAGGACGACAATTTGAAGTCCTCACCCTGCGCAAGGTCGTCGATATTTTAAATGCGTATTAGCTCGCTAAATAAAAAAAATCCACGATGCTGCCTCCAACACTTTAATTTTAAGACGTTCAATATTTGTATCTTCAATTTACATTCGTTTTGAAACAATCGGACCCTCTCCCCTTCCCTACTGCCACGAGGTACGAGATAATTGTGAACGCTTCCGATTACCGAGGAGTATATTTTAATGAGCACAGTGTGTACATATAATCAATCCCGGCCTTCTATATATTGTTATAGTAAATCAGCTTTTTCCCGTCTGAAGCTGCAAATTTACCGCTTGAGCTTCTAGTTCCAGTCATGACCAGGGACACTCAATCACCCACCTCTTCTATACCAGCAGAGAAGGTTGATCTGAAGAGACCACGTCGAGACGGAGGGAATGTACGCCGGGGCGAGTTCTCGGAAAGTGACTTCGATCAAGCGGGTACGAAAGCGCCCGATTCGAAAGCGCAAACTGCCTGACAGGTCAAACTTGATAAAAGAACTACCAGTTGTGTTGAAAAAAAAATACTATAAAGACAAAACATCAACAAACAACGAGACAATAAAAAAGACAATGGACCCTGTACCTTAGACGCAAAATCTTACAAAGCGATTGAGAGGATGTATATAATGTCCGCAACCGCCGGCAGAAGGAACCAGAGTATAACTTGAACTTAACAAGCTTTACAAGATTTTTTCGAAAGCAGGTTTTCTAAAGGATACGCTAAATTTGCGGTTCTCGCAAGCCTCACTGGCACAAAACAAAGAGGACTAACTACAGGAAAAGCTCAAACCAGCCTTCGAGTATCCCAGTAAGCCTATCGGTTCTACAGCTCATACCATTGAACGACCTTTCGTTGGGGAACGTAAGTGTACCCAAATAAGGTCAGTCTCGACAATTTTCTACATTTCTGTCACTTGGCTTTGCTTAGCCCGTGCGGCGACGTTGAGCATGACGTTTAATGCTGGAAAGGATATAATAACGAACCGCAAATTGTCTTTGGTCTCTTTCAGGAAATAGTTGGATATGATTTAATTTAGTTATAAATATTTTTTATTGTTATTGAAATGCTTGCAACAATTCGTCAATGCATTGAGCAAATCATGCTCAAAATGATGAATCATTATCATGGAAGACTCAGCAGGCATTTTGACTTCTAACCAGATGTATGATAAATTCATTTGATTCCAGAGAAAACGTGTTTTTATAGACGCCCAAAAGAAAAATGTGCTATCGGACTGGAATTTATACAGTATAAGAAATAAAGACACATGATTTTTTTTTTGCCGTACCCTTTAGTATGTATCGTCTTGCTTTCAATGACACTGATGATGAAACAAAACGCGGTTTCCTATTCCTTCATAGTAGAATTCATTTCCTCTAAAAGAAGTAGTTACTGGTTCCTCCGTTGTCCTCACATTCAACATTTGCAACGTCAGAGGGCCCACCGTGGGCGTAAAATCACCGCTTATTAACGCTTATTATACCCGGATCAATTAAGCGTCTCAATAGCAGCTTCATTCTGTCATTTTGGGTCGATTTTCAAAGAACATGAGTTCCAACATGGAACTTAACAAGTGCCCAAGAAGTAAACCATCCACTATTTCTCCTTAAAGCTACTACAGGTTCATCTGACTCTCCTCTTTCAACTACTTTCGTAAAGCCCACAATGATTTACAAATTACGGCTTCGACAACAATCCACACGAATAATATCTTACAGAAAGTACCAATAGTTCATTTACTTTAAAGAGTGCAAAAGCTTAGTTACATTTTTAGCCTTTCTTAAATAGCTAGAATTTTTTACAAACTCCAGCTCCTGACGTTATTTAAAATGTTACAGTTAAATTTTTCAACTTTGTCATACACTCATAACTACGCGGGTCATGATCGTGCTTCGAACAGTAAGATGCGTGTTAAAATGACTACGCTATCTATTTCGTAGTACATAATATCCCTGGTCAATAATTACAGTAAAAAGATATGAGAGCCCATCACGCAAACTTTCAAAAACAATGAATATTTTATTATCTTCCAGATGCACCAGATTAGTCATGTATATAGATAATCTTTGATTGCATGGAAGTCACAGAATCGAGTATGTGGATTGAACATCAATCGGAAAACGTCATATCACTCCCGCAACGACCCAGATTTTTGAGTCCCCTATTCACGGAGTATTATTGACGAGTGACTTTCAAACATTGTGTACAACAATCATGACTTTTGAGAGACGATGAACTAACGAGAGCCTTCCTCCAATGCAATCTAACTTCCAGTTTTCTCGTCTCTACTCTAGCAAACACGCTTCCCCTTGATCATCAACCTTTTCCTAATATACTGAAGCATAAATTGTTTGAGCATTAACTGGTTTGTTTATTCCTCTTTAACTCAAAGATGGCTTAGTTTTGGAGCGTCAATAGCTTCCTGGAGAGTCGCGAGTACAGCCGTTGCGTATAGTTTGGCTTGGTTTGGTTCCATTTTCTGAGCGTAGTAGTCCAGAGTGTAGCAGAATCGTCCTCGGAATGTGTGCAGTGTGTGCTGACACAAGTTCGGCATGTAGTGACATGTGACCGATCGCAGTAAACGTATGGTTTCCACCACCTCGCCCGTTCCCGAAAACTGCTTGCTCAAGTCCCCCATGTTGGTGACGCAGTAGTGGTTGTCATTCATCGATGCGCAGCCCAGGTAATCCATTAGAGCATTTATCTGCAGAATGAGACGTAATCTGGCAGAAACTAGCATGAGCTTGATGCCACGTTTGGATACATTGAGCTCATCATGCATGATGTCTTTAATTCTGCGAGAATAGCCCCAAAAGTCATCGATATCTTTCTTGTCAGTTGGAATATTAACATCAAGGGTTGAAATGTGACAACCGCATGAATCCTTGGCTTGTTCCTTGGTCCAGTATCTACGCATGTTCACAGTCTGAATTCCTCCAAAACAAGTGGAGTCTAGGTTTGGGTTTTGTTCTAGAATCAATTTGTAGAGTGCGATATTAGCTGCGGCAGTAAATGCACTATTAAGAGTAGTCTTCTCTGCCTTGCAGCGCGCCAGTAGTCTACTCGTGGTGTCCTCGTCAAGTTCACCAGGAATGATGTGGGTCGCTGCTTCGTAGTTGATGGGCTGCTGGAAGTGGTCCGTGTAGTTGCTGGTAAGGTGTCCGTACTTGATAACGCCTTTGTAGAATCGCTTACAGATATAGGTCACAATCCACATATAGGTCGACCAATACTTCTTGAGTTTATCGGCCATGCGGTCGTGGAAAGGTTCGCTAAGCTGAGCTTCCACCTTCATGTCGATGGGCTTACCCAATAGCACGTCGTTTAGGACCTTCAAGAAAACGTTGCAAAATTTCATGTTAGTTGTGCCATCGCTGAAGTTATGGTGGAATCCGAAGAGGCACACAAAGCGACATTCAGCGTCGAAATTCTTCACGGGTGTGTCCGTCGAGTCGTTGTTGTCGATTTTAATAAATCTGGTGAACCACAAAGGCCCTTTTTCCAAGTTAAATTTTTTCTTCAACAAAATTTCAAAAGTGTGCATAATGTCCTTGGTAAAGATCTCGTCGACGTCTACTTTGAGTTCGTCCATTTCTTTGAACCAAAGCTCTTCATCTCTGTAGCCCACACACAGACGCAGGTGTGGTAATTTCCTGAAAAGAAGAAACAGTTGGTCTTGAATAAAAAAAACAGGTTCATCTCGCCATGTATACACTTTTTCTATTAAACAGATGAGTACTCTCTGGGCTTTACGTAAAATAGTTTTGAAATGGAGCCTCTTCTGATCTTCAATCCCAATACAGGCGATAATAAGTTGTCACTGAACATTCGCTGACGTTTTCTAGGGCAACTAATCACAGCTAACATTGAAAAAATATATTTGAAAAAATATATTCTGAACAAAAATGATACAATAGAGGTAATAAGTAATTTTCATCATGGAACAAATATGGCGAGGTATGAGTTTGAACAAAATAGACTCAGAGGGTTCAATAATAGAGCTATTCTCTGTTCACTACTCAAGAATCATGATTTTTCAGGTGCTTCATTAGGCAAGATGAAAATTTAAACTTCTATGGTAGTTCTAAAAGATGCCATGCTTGTATTGAATTTTCAAGTAAAAAACTACGGTTTTCAGTTCATCTAATCCAGTTTAACATAATTAATCAATACAGAGAGAAATATGAATTCCAAAAAGTAAGGGTAAATTATTCGAGATTTTTTAGCTAATCAAATTAGTCAATAATATGAACTACAATATTGTTGATTAGATGAAACGTGTGCTACTGAAAAGTGCAGAATCATTTTTGACAGTTGTGCTGGAGACACACTTCTATTTTGCTATTGTTTCTCCAATCAGTGTTCGAGAAAATTAACATAATTGACTGACAAACCTGTTGATGTCTGTAGGTCCTATTATTGAAGAACACTATACATACCTGGCGACTAGGTAACAGGTCCTCCGGATGGTGTCTAGTTGTACGTCAGCTTTGGACTCGAACCAAAGGTTGTAAACTGTCGACATGCAGCCGAAATCCGTGGAACCTGTCATGAACCTCTCGCCATAGCCCATTTTGCGCACCCAAGTGCCGCTGCCTCCTTCGCCTCGCCATTGGCTGTATCCTCCTGGACCTAAGTGTTGGGCATCTTCTTCTCTTTGCTCCGCTAGGGACATTCCATCGAGGTTTTCTGCGACGAAGCTAGCATCCGGAATTTGTGCAGCACCAGATTTAGGGTCATCGTCGTGCAATTTCATGGCGTTGTTGCACGACTTGCAGGTTTCTTTCTGACTGTTGGCATCATAGCCCCGGCAGCAGTTAGAGTCCCTCCAGTTGTTATTCTCTGGATGGCTGAAAAGAGATCCTTGTTTGTCATCGTAAGATAATTGTTCGATGTTAGAGGAGGACTGAGCCTGGCTTAGACAACTGAATGTGGTGCTCTCGAGAGGTTTGGGCAGAGAAGGGGAAGAACTGCCTTGTGAGTTCAGGTGGTAAATGGGAGTTTTAGACGATTTAAAGGAGAAACTTGAAAAAGTGGATGACGGGTATCCAGCAACATCTGGTGGGTTGGGGGCTGAGTGATTGGTCGGAGACATACTGCTGGATGAAAACCCGGTATTAACCGCTCCTGAAAAAGAAGTATATCGCCGTTCAAATCAAGTTAAGTATATTTTTATTAATATCACAATCGTTAAAAATCGTAATGTTTTTGAAGAGATACGTTAAGGTCTATCCTTACGAATCTCCAACTATAACACTGTAACAAATAATATAGATTGAAAACTTCCTGACAAATAGGGGCAGCGAAAAGAATAGGGAAAACTGTAAAAACCACTGCATTATATCTAATTGTCTTCAGTACGAGAAAGATTTTAAAGTATATCAATACCTTTAATTTCACCTATCGTGGTGTTTAATTAATTTTTTTAAATTTCACTGAGTATCTTCAAAATTTTGAATTCATAACACGCACTATCTGAAGTGCAAATCTTGCAGTCTTACACGCTTTCTCAGACAGAACCAGTGACGGCTCATGGCCAAATTTACTTCAAGCGTTGCCTTAAAATTGTTTAGCTATCACTTTAATACAGTACAACAAAAGATGAAAACATATTTCCACATAAACTAATAAAATCTTATGGAAGTACTTTTTACATACTATTTCCATTACTCCTTTTGGTGGGAAACAGTGCACACTGAGGGAAAACCCCACTACTTTAATCTTCCTCAAAACATTCGATAAATGAATTCTTTATGCTTCTTGTACTTTTTAAAAAGTGTGATGCATATCATTAAAGGTATAATGTACGAATAAAATCCCTAAACTTTTTTTTCTCCATGCACCATTTCTGACCAACATCAAAAGTTATGCACCAAGTATTTCCAACTAGCGGGTTAGTAAGTTTAATCCTGAATTCTTACAGTTTACATTTAATTTCATTTGAAGAAGAAACCTATTTTCTGCAACAGGCTTGATAATTACCTACCTCTACATTTTATACTATTGAAGAATATTTCACTGGGTTTTTAAACACAAATTACGCTGAGTGAAATAAAACACTACCTTGCACTTGTACAACAAAGTCGGCACAAGTGTGAGAGACAGTGCTCTTTTCACTTACCTTGCTGTTACTACGATGGGTACAGATCATTCCAAGGGTTTAAGAGTTCGTTAATGAACTAGAAAATGGGTACTTGAAGAAGTTCAAGATCCTATCATAAACAGGATATCAAAGAAAAAACATCATACTGGATGTTATATCTGATAACATTCAAACATAGGCAAAACAGGAGGTACTGGAGTCCAACGCATGTACACTAGCCACAACACATAAAGAAGTCTTCTTTGTTGACGAAGAGTGAAACGATAGTATACCGAATAAGCAACAGACACGTCAAGGGTTCGATTCGTCGTGCTGATTGGACAATTTTTTAATGATAGTGGGACCAAGTAGATCTAATGCTCTATATTTGTAGAGCCCATACGCTCAACCTTCTTACCTGTAATATACTCTTCTGAAAGCCCTCATACAAATATTGGACAAGGAAGCTTAGGATAGTATAGCACTGATCCGATATCCGTAACTTTTGGATCCTGCATCTGATTGCAATACATGTGCGTGAGCGAAATGCCGGTTCGTGAGTAAAGTATGTGAACCTGTTTTAAATGCCTCGCGTGATTAAAGTGTACGAGCGTGATTGATGCCTCTACTTCAGACAGCATGGGACTTGAATAGCAACCCAAGAATGGACCAAACGGTTCGTTTCTATTGACTTATTCTATTATAAAGTGCGAATAACAGTATGCTTATTATTACTATACAATAATACGTATGGTACATCGTTCAGCCCGACAACGAGTATTCTACATGTTTTTGGTACTTCAAATGAGACTAGAGCTTTGGGAAACATACAGAGCATATTTTCTTTATAATTTATTACGTATTTAAGGCCATTCGAGGTCTTGCAGAGCAAATTTTTAGGTATAAGAATTCCTCGTCTAAGTAAATAGTTGGGGTAAATTATTGAGAGCACAACCAACACTATAAGGTTGGAAAGAAAGTAATGACATTTTTTTCGGATGATTCTTTGATCCTCCAAAGAGCGCCTCGGTAGCTAGCTTAAATGAAATCCGAGTTTTAACGTACCTTTAATTTTTTTATGAATAATAATTACTAAAATTAGATAAATTTAATTGTTTCAACTCTCAAGAAACGGATGATGAAGAGGATCCCAAATATTCTTTTCCCTATGAATACGAGAGAGGTACATCAGCCGAACGAGCTGCAAGAAACATTTGTCCTGTCTATGGAAACAAGTTTTTGAATGCTCACAAGTGCCAACGGTTGTTGGATAATTTTTCATGTGGAGATTTTCATCTCAGGGATAGTTCACGTTCAGGAAGATTAAAGTCAATAATGAAGCCCTCAAAGATACAGTAAGGGTCAACTCTAAGTCCACCAGTAAAGAATAGGCTAAACTGTTCAATACAAGTTAAACGGGCTTAATTTCAAGCCCTCAGGAACTGTGGAAAATGTGAATACTGGGACGAGTTCCTCATAACTTGAATGATACCCAACGCAACTTGAGGAACCTCAAGGATTTATTTTTGGAAAGAATTGTTACTGGGGAAGAGAAATGGGTTCTTTGTAACAATGATTAACGCAAAGACAGTCGTTGAGTAGAAATTTAAGTCCAGAGCAAAAACTGTATAAAGGAAGAACATGTTCTGTTTATGAAATATAGAAAAAATTTTATTCAGATATATATGATATATGCAATGGTTTTTAAATTCAAAATGATATTTTAAAACTAGTAATTATGTTTCCGATGATAGTGCCTGTTCATCTCGTGACTTGGGGTAGAGGCACGTAGGAACACGTTACGGTGGACTGGAAGTTTGCGGAAATAGTTTAAGACAAGTCAGTCAGTCGGACTTCCTGGTCCCTGCATCACAAGCAAAGAAAATTCAAGGGACACATGTGTTAGCAAACCCTCGAAATCAGGGACATTACAACACAAACACAGATTGCTATCCACTAAGGCCCAGTGGTGGCCAACCTGCGGCGCATGCGCCACATCCGGCGCATTGAAACGATTAATGATGGCGCATTGCCTTTGTGCTGGAGGGGATAAATTAATGTTTTTTAATATGTTTAATACTCTCATGTACTCCCATGATTTTGTGTAAATGTACTCCCATGATTTTGGCGTATCTGATCGTATATCATAGGGTAAACGGTGCATGATATGCAAAAGGTTGGCCACCTCTGCCAGGCTACAGTTATGATGTGACGTGAGGAGACTGGTTCACTATGAGCTATTAAACCCAATCTAAGTGACAGTTACAAAATACTACCACTTAAAAAATTGTTATTTGGGCTTTTTCTACCTGATTCTATGATTGTAATCACTTCATAAATTAAATTAGAACGACATTCTGTCGGAGTAAATAAATTCTGTTACAATGGGACGGTCATCTCATCGACACGGAAGAAAACGTCTCATTTTAAGAAAAACAGAACTTTCACTCGAACCAGTTCAGTTTGCACTTCATTAGCAGAGTTATTGACTTGACAGCAATATTATTTTCACTTTCAGGACCATACCTTGACCCAGATGTGCGTCTATTCGTAAAAAACACGTATTTTTTTATCGCTGCCGACACTATAGCTATGAGCGGGACCACAGAAAAAGAGGCAAGAGTACAACAGGAAGCTCACTCTTCTCTCCCGTCCCACATACTCTACTTTTATAAAATTTGACCTGAACAACCACCTTCGCAACGTTTGGTCGTTGCACTGATGTAATCTTGCTTACTACAAACACAAGGTGTGATATTCTCAACCAGGGTGATAGTTTGGGCCAATACTTTTATCCAACACACATAGCCTAGGCTCTCATGCGCCCTCATAACATCTACTCGTAGTTTGTTTGCAATCCTGCGTTATTTCAAACCAAGTATTCGTCTTCCAGCCACTTATCCCTAACTTAAGCTGCGAAATATCTGTTAAATTGAGGAAAACTCCCTACTGAAAGAAATAGACGATCCTATTTCCTGTAACTTCTACACTTGCTTAAAACCAAACATCACCTGAAGGAGAAAAATTGAGAACATTTACGAAAAATTGTATTTGCTTCCTTAATAGATGACCAGCGCGTGCTCCGAGAGACAAAAATACAGGGGTTAAGTTCTGATGCTTCAGATGCAAATTTTTAAGGATGTAAATCTAACTTCTCGTACTTCCAGTCAGCATACCTACTGTTACTCCTAGAGTTTACGCTCATAAAAGTGTAAAAGCAATGATTATTTATCAGCTACACAAATTATAGAACAATTTGTGTGATCCCAGCAATTCACATGATCTTATATGCAGGACTTACGCACAATATTTCATAAAGCTCTCGACTTAGACCACAATGACGGATTGAGATAATGCATTGTGTCCGCTGTGATGTCTTGTAAATCACAACAAAATGCAGTGCTGATTTTTTTTGCAGTAGCTCCATTGAACTGTTTCTGTAAATCCAAAGCTTTTACACGCGTTGGTGTTTTAAATTAATTATTGATTACGTATTATAAAAGATTCATGAGATTTTTATTCGATAACAGTTTTAATTTTCTATCAATTTTAAACGGTTACTAATCGGTGTCTCTTAAAACTTCTCTCACCCGTACACGTATATTTTTCCACATAGTTTAGAAAATCCGAACCTCCTGATTGCAGTGCAGCGTAATTCATTGAAGCTTTTCAAGTCCTCTTGAATTAGGATGACCAGCCTACCAGGGAAGGGTGGCGGCAATACCTGCGCAGTACTCGCACATCTTGAATATTCAAGAATTATGACTAAAATAAACAGAATACATTCCTTATGGTCTAATTGACACAACACTAAAGTTAGATTCTTCGATACACTGCTACTCAAAGGAATTTTTTGGTGTACCTCTGTACTGTCGTCGAGTGTTTTTAACAATCAACATGTATATAGCAGATTTTCAAGACAATATAGATCATAACTATTACCTTTTGAATAACAAGGTCAAGCTTCAAAACAATATGAATTTTCGATTACTGGATTGACCACTCGCTACTGCTGTCGAGACCAACTCGCTGAGCAACATCCAGTCGTTTCGTCATAATTTTCGTGGACATTTTAAATTACCCAACTCCTTTAAAATCAGTTTTTGAAGTTGATAAATTCTTGTAATTTCGCTAAAACAAGCTTCAAATGAGTTGGCAAAAAGTAAAACGATACTCAGTCTTGAAGAGAATTGAAATCATCAGAATACAGGAGTTTTTGCTAAGCTCGAGTACTGAGAGTGGAAAATAAGTAACTTTCATAAAAAAAACCCAAATGTGTAATTTTTAGGCTCAAACAAACAAATGAAGTTAAGCAGGGCAATCATCAGATATAGAATAATGAATTGGATAACATTAGCTTTGAGGTTACAATAGGAGTAATAGCGTTCGTAGGTGAAATGTCACTCCTGCGTTCATTATAAACTATAAAAATCAAGGAGGCTTGAACTGTAGTCCGGAAACAGATGAATGCGCATCCGCCATAAAAACTGTGTGAGACCAAGTTTTTACTGAGAGACGGGCATGCATGCGAACGGAGGAAGAAGAAGCCTTTCTGTTTGTCGCGCGGAGACGCTGAACGTTGGCAGTCTGCGGCAAGCTGAGCAAATGTTCCTTTCGTTTGATCGTTGCGAAACTAATGTCAGCCTCCGATTCGGAGGAAGAACGGTGTGAAGAAGATCACAACAGAGTATGATGAAGAGCCAGTTGGAGAAAGTGCGAAAGAAAAGCGAATAAGAGAAGAAGAAATAAAGGAGATAAGATTGCAAATAAAAGTGTCTAGGAGAGAGAGTATACGAAATAAAAGTGCTTAAGAGAGAGTGAGAAAGAGGAAATAAGAGCAAAAGGGCAGAGGAAAGAAGAAGTTTGAAGAGAGTCAGAGAAGGCTGGCAACCCGCCAGACGATGTTGATATACTTATGTCTGGTTAAGCTGGCCAGTAGAGTGGATGCGCAATAAGCGGAATACTGTCCGTACTTCAGAAGTGAGATGTCTTAACGACAAGTCTAATTGCCACCTTACTCTTGCAGTTCCTACCTTCAATAAGGTTGACCTCATTGCCGTCGTTCCGTATAACAGTTAAAGGAAAACGGACCGTTGTTCTGGATGCGTCTATGACGCAAAAGGACAGAGGGTAAGGGCAGTTATTGCGTCTGCGTAGCTACAGACACGTCTGGGGAACATCATTCCTTAAGCATAATGTATAATGGCGACGGGCCCGTAGCATATCCACGAGAAAATCTCAGAAATCCTAGACCCACTCTCGAACAATATAATCGAAAAGACTAAAGAAGAATTCAGAAACAATCCCTTTCATCTCACTACTTCAAACCCACACGTATGATTCTAAAGCACCGGCTAGCCAAGGACGATTGCGAGTGTTGCTGCATCTTATAGTCAAGTCTGAGTTATGGGCTTAGGTTTGGCAATTCTACCAGCACACACACTATTCAAAATCATCGTTTTTCAATGATGTGATGCGTGTTCTATTCAGTTGTCCCAATTTTTTATGTGAAAAAGAAAACTTGCAATTCCATCCGATTTAGGACCACTGCAAAACAGTGCAGTGATGATATGCCTCTAGCAGTAGCATGCACCACGCTGTAGCCAGATAAACTGTGGTTATAGTTTATTCATAACTAGGGGTGTAATGATAATATTATCCCTGATTTTTAAAAGCAAAACTTTTGATTTTCATACCACTGAACCTTTTGGCCATTCAAAGATAAAAAGTAATTTGAAGTTTCTTTCATTTTTCAACTTGAGACGAAACAAATTACGGAATATTCAATAAAGCGCGACAGGCAGCAAATGGGCAGAAAAAGAGGGTAAATTTACATCACTTTTGTACAGTATACCTACAGCATTAGTAAAATCAAACCAGACCTTCTTCTTCTGACAAAAAATTTTGAACAGGTACTCTAGACAAAATTTCAGTACAACTCAGGATGTGTTGAATCCATCACACGCCGCTTCTACTGCCACCTTCTAAGCGCCAGTACTCCGTGGTGGACGTGCACACCCACCAAGAGTATCAGAACACAACACAGCAGTCTCCTAATGAAAAAATCATCAAAATTTAGATGCCTACGAAAAGCTGTTAATTCTCTTCGTTGTGATTATAATTATTCATCTACAGCCACTCATCCACACGATGTACGATGCATGGTCGTGCATGCACGTGCATCTTGTGGGTGCATCATCTCTACCACACATGTTTTGCTCCTGCTCCCGTGGATGCTTCTAGTGCAGTAGTTCTCAACTTCAACCTTTATTCTTTTACCACATATCCTATCGAGCTCTTAAATCAGCGATTGAAACCACTTCTCCAAAGTAGTTTTGTGGATCAAAATCAAAGATTTAAGTGCACGTCAGATAATATTATTTCTAACGTATGAAGGAAGACATAAAGCGTTCAAAGAATTAAAAAAAACTATAAAACGTCCTACAGGCTCGATTCAGTAATGACTGGCTGAGCATCCGCACATCAAGATGAACTCATGAAACTCTAACATGTTCCCACTCATGTGTTAACGTAATTCAAAAGTTCCGTCTGATTTGTCACGCTTGATGAAGGTACACACAATCACTGCATGAAGATGTCACAGTTGGAGGCAGGGATATTTGTAGGGTATCGATGAAGAGAGCCCACCATTGTAAAAATTACTGTGAAAGATGTAAAAAACTACCAATTAAAATAAAAGAAGTATCAAGAAAATTTATAAGAGATAAGAGTACAGAAAGAGCTAGTTTTTCAGACGGGTTCGACAGCAAAGCTACTGAGTTAATCATCAAGATTTTAGGAATAACTAAATACCTTTGAGTTATTGAAGAGTAAATAAAGGACTGATGTTTTAGTTTAATATTACAACTTTGTAGTAATTCTTTGGCAGTTACCGTGGCTCAAACTCGTAAGAAATAGTAGAGCGTGACCAAAAATTTTCGCGGAATGTGCATCGGAAGAAAATTCGGACAGGTATAAAATAACAGCTTCGCAGCAGTTCGAAAAAATACGAAATGGGATTCACGGTATACAGTATACACGTGTGCAGTATATGCCATATACTGCATGGAACTTGCTAGCGCAGCGCATAGTTAATTTCTTTGAAACACGTTGTGGGCGGTCTCTTCATTGGCTGCAGTTTAATAGTGCGATCGTCAATCTTCTTTTACTGTTCAATCAAATACGCTTAGAATGTTACTACTTGCTTATTCTCAATAATTTTCAGTAATATAAAATATCTATTTGTCCGAGAGATTCAACCTGTTTTAGTTCGGGTACAATATTGGATTGAAAATTCTGTTTTTCTTTGTCTTCCGTTCTCGTATTTACTTTGACGGTGCTAATCTATACACACATGACTTGTCGCAATTAAAAGTTTGAGAAACACTGCTCCAGTCTCAGTCGTCTATGATACTTCAGAGACTCAACAACACTTCCAGTCCATGCAAGTGTTGCACGTTGCATAGAATAATAGGCATTACTGAGGAAACGCTATAATCAAAACCTGCCGCGTCTGAAAGAGACCTTCGGTGGTCACTAAAGCATTAATGACTACTCAGCGCTAAGAATAGCATGCAGTTATCAATCTGTATGCGCAGGGACGAGAGAGGAGAGAAAATACAAAAATATTTCAGGAATAAGCGATGTGTGACAGACCATTGAACAATTTAGGTTCTAACGCTAAAATTAGACAAGAATATAGGTGGTGTTTCACCAAGAAATGTATGCAAAGTAAATTTTGTGAAGAATTCTAAACAAAAGGTAATAGAACTTTACTGAAATTATGTATCCGATTTACCAATAATTATTACCTACGACTCATAATTCGTAAAATTGAATTTCAATAGGTATGTGATGCAAGAATGAGCAGAGCATAAAAAGTGTGGAACTTTTCTTCCAGTATAATTTATACTATGACAGTGCAAAAAATTACATAATATTTTAATGCTGAAAATTCTAACACAAGTTGCATGAAAACAAAGGCCGCTAAATTCAGACAAACAGGCTAATTAGGAACGTATCAATGAACATGTGAGAAAAATTTCCACGCCTGTAAACTTTGCGTTATGAAGATGTTTCGTTGTCACTCCGATCTCTAGGTTTAAATCCCTTCAATTTTTCTCCGATGGATATTTAAGGGGAAGGATTTAAATTACGTTCCGGAAACAAATAGGAGGAATCAAAATAAAATATTGTTCAAGAAATCAACTACATAACTTGAGAGATGCTGAGTGAATTAGGTAATGAAAATAGCACGTCAATGTTTATACAATAACGGAAAGTCCTTAAATGATATAAAATTCCATATTCCATTTTTAACATGGGAGTTAAACTTGGATGTATCCTCCCTGATTTAAATTATCGAAACACTATTTCTTATATTTGTTTCCTGTATTGGCCCTTTGAAAGTGTACGTTATCCACGCACCATCCTAGAAAAATTACCTGCAAACTGAAATGAAGTGCAAGCCCTAAACCACCAGTCCTACACCTACACACCTCCACTCTAACACGAGTACAGTCACTCTATAAACTGTAAAAACAAACAAGCAAATTTCGATCAAGTTAGTACATGAAATAAGATAAAACATTGGTTTTCCAACACGCCACGACACAGTACTCCCATACACACAGGCTTCCATGTTATTTTTTGAGAGGTTGAGATACTTTAGTGAATACCAATACTCCCCTTACAGTAAATGAAAATTAGCTCGAAATTACCAAAGCCATGAAAAAGCAGAGCGACAAATACCAGACTGATAAATCTCGGTACAATATAAACTGATACAGATGCTTTAAATATGATGAATTCAGGTTTACAAACAATTACTAGTTGTCATTGACCTTTGAAACAGAAGCAGTTCAGTCGCAATACACTTTTCCACAGAACACAATTTCTAGGACGAGGACCGGTCCGGTTCCCCCTTGTATCCTTCTGAAACAAAACGCTCGAGGGTAGTGGAATTCCTCGAAATTTTAGTTACGGCAGAACCGGATTTGTAACTTCGGTTCCATGGTCTTTTCTGGCAGATAACTGGAACTCATCAACGTAAGTGGCACAAGACGTGGATCCATCCATGTCTAGAATGAACTCGTCTGAGCAAGAAAACGTGAACCACGACGGTAGGTACAATAATTGCACCGTCGCTCATTCTGTCATTGGACGACTGGTGACGATGCAAAATCTTTGCTTCCGTTGACCCAAGCAGCGCTGAACTATCTAGTCAAATTGGCCGAAATAAGTATAAATTATGGCCTGAACAATTTGTTAATAACTTTCGTTTTTATACATAGTACCCTAAAAATTTCTACGTTTAACCAATAATATATCACTTAGTATGTACTCTCGTGTTTCACCACCTCTAAATTGAAATGAAATAATTTTCAGAAGTTTGTTTTTCACGGTGGAAGCGAGACAGGCTTCAAACATTATATTTAACAGAAGCTTATGCAAATTTAGTATTTGCATTTATTTCCTCTCGATTTCAGAATTTCTATATATCTCTTACGTATTGAATCGTTGAAGTTTGTAGGAGTTTTAATTAAAAATTTTCTCCAACATTACTTGATGCAAGACTTGAAGGATTCCTTATCTTGAATCGTGTTCCGTTGCTAACGCGTCATGATGAAATTTCCCACAGGTTTTCCATTGTGTTCAACTCAGGAGATCTTGATGGCCTGTGCGAAAATGAATGGTCTTCGCTTTAAATCAGTTTTTGGTGACCTAGCAGGGCGGGTAGCAGCATTTCAAAAGTGTTCCAATACATCGATGTATCGTACAGAGTTATTTTACTTCCATGAGCATTAATCAGCTTTTTCAGTATTAGAAAAAACTCCCCACATCATTTCGAGTCCTCCGCCGAATTGTCGTTTTGAAAAGAGTTACTCGTCTTTTCTTGAATCATGCCAGTTATGATGGCAACTATCAGGCCCATTTAAATTCAACTTTTTCTCCTCATAAAACACCACCGTTAACCACTGCTCCTTTGTCCAAGTTACTTTTCCCGTTACCTAGTCTAAACGTTTTCTTTTACGCAATTTGCGCAAAACAAGCATAGGTCGCTAACCACTCAACCATAGTGGCACTTTGGGAAATTCGTTCTGGAGAAGCTCATAGTCATCTTGACCTGACCTCCCCGCACATTGCATAATTATTTACTTTGCACTATCCCAAATCGTGCAGGCATCACCACTCATGCCTGAAGCGTAGCATGACTTGAAGCTTCAGCTTGCTGTCTCGGAGGCTTGCATTTAGAGTCAGCAGCAAGCGAGCCGGTACCCAAAAAGTTCGTAGGATCAAGAGGATTCCGTAAGACTATTCAAATAATAATTAGGGGCCTGTAAAAAACACTGCTTGTATGTTTTTCAACTATACAAGCTATAAATGACTGGGCACCGTATTGCGTGTCCTTTATTTTGCCGTCTTTCATATGATTATGGGAAATCAAGACACAATGAGGCCTAAATATATCAATGTGAAAGTCTGCACCACTATCAAAATGAGTGATGGACATGTGTCAGAAATTGCAGGCGTTGCTGTAACTACACTTCCTGCATGGGTTCTTGCTCAGAACTGTCACTATCATGCATTAATGCTCAGAACCGCCACGGTATTATGCGGTAATGTAACTCTACGTCGTGTCAGAATGTGTATAGTAAAAATAATCATGATACCCTTACATTTGGGAAATACATAGGCTTCATGGAAGAAATTCTACACGAAAAAAAATATGTTTCTCAGTACCCTGGGTTACAAAGTATTGAAGCACTAAATCTATGTACTTCTACGATCTTTGTATTAGGTTGTTACAAAAATAATGGCCGCTCGTTGGAAATTGGAATTCGTTCTACCAAGCGAATTTCAAGCAACAGCTCAGCACATAAGCTTTGTAATCCATTTGGTCACAATGACTGAATAAAAATCAGGAGACTAATTTCGTGCCGAAATACGAAGTATTTCCTGCAACATTGCAGGAAGCGTAACTTGCAATCCAGATGTCGTGAAGTTCTAGCGATCACCAGTTTTGTTTTATGATAAACTAGTGTACAGAGCCGTCAAAAATGACGGCAGAGATTTTGTGATAATACTCGTGCCATCAAAAATGATGGCAAATACTATTAGAAGATATTAAATATAATTACATATAAGAACGCAATGCAATATATTTTGTTTTATATATATTTACAGAGGACAAACGTTTTAATTGAGTATTTATTTAATGACAACATTCCTAGTGAAAAACAAACTATCTACCAAATTTCCTTGAACATCAGCTTATTTAATTGCTGTACCTGCGCACCGAACTCGGCATCCACGATACGGACTCGAGTATATAAGACTCAGGACATATCTAATTTTTTTGAAAGTGACACGAAACATATGAATAAATAAATAAATATATAAATAAATCTATTCTATAATAAGAGCCGCGTCCGTCCGTCTGTCCGTGAATCACACTCCTCTAGTCGATAGCTTTGATAGTAACAAGGATAAAGCTTAAGAAATACAAGAAATCACTCTATTGCATTATTTTTCTATGGCAATTCAATTCCCTTTCACTTGCATTATGGTATCTAGAATACACAATCGGTTTATTTTCACAAATAGAAATTTTCGTTGGACATTTTTTGTTGAAATTCATCATAATGATTTGATATTTTTAATTGATAATGCGAAAAGAAATGTTTTAAATTAGTTAGACCTGGCTACCACTTAGCATAAGGCCAAAGATTTTGGAAATTGAGGTATTGTTTTCGGAATTGTGATTTTTTGAATAGCTTCAAAGAGATAATAAAGGATATTTCAGAATAAAATTCCGGTAAAAAAGGCCAACATGGATAGAAACGTGTCCAACTTTAAGAGAGAAACAGCAAGACTTCGACAACAAGAAAGACGTTCGTATGATAGAAAACTGATTCTCTTTCCAAGCCCAAAACTGATTCGTTTGGGAACAAATTGTTAACGAGCATTGCACTAGTAAATATATAAACACACGACCGTCGTGGGTTTATATATTTATTTATTTATACATTTATATATTTATGTTTCGTGTCACTTTAAAAAAAATTAGAGATATCCAGAGCATTATATACTCGAGTCCGTATCGTGGATAGGGAGTTGGGCGGGGTATTGCCCTATGATTCGGGTACATTGTACCCGAATGTGACACGAATTGCAAAGTCAATTGCAGCAGTAGAAAACTAAGTGTTTTGGTTTTCACTTGGAATGTTGTCATTAAAGAAATACTCAATTAAAACTTTTGTCCTCTGTAAATATATACAAAACTAAATATATTTCATTGCGTTCTTATATATAATTTTACTTAAAATCTTTCCAACAGTATTTGCCATCATTTTTGATGGCACGGCTATTATCATAAAATCTCTGCCGTCATTTTTGACGGCTGGGTACATTAGTTAGATTAGATTAGATGACCTTTACGGCAGCTAGCTTGAATTCCGTAACTAAAATTTCCGTATAAAAATTGTACCTGCTGGTTTTATCGTTCTAAGTAAGCACGAGTGAAACATTTTTTGTGCGGAACAATAGAAACTCTCTGGCGTAGTGCTAGTAAATGCGGAGGGCAAACAAGTAATAATGACACAACATTTTTCACCTACTATTTCGCCGTACAGTAAGTGACGTGGATAATGAGGTCAAGAATGTTGTAGGCCTGGTCTGCCGAGGGCTGAAAAATTGACAATTTTCATGACACAAATTGTAACAACCAACTGAATTAAGGAGACCTTTTCTCCTAAAGAGGAAAGGTAAATTGTATCGGTAGTGGCACATCCTGATGCCAGAATCGCCATATCTTTGTTTCTAGTGCTGAACATGAAAAACTACTGTAGCAGTAGTGGTAAATGATGGTGATTGTGAAGCCGTGACCAGAATGTTGGAGCTCAGTGAAAAACAAATGCAGGGCAAATGAAGGGTTGTTACACAACGAACGATAAATGAAGGACGAATGAAGGACGAACAAATGAAGGACGAACAAATGAAGGACGGACAAATGAAGNATTTTGCAAACCATCTTCTGCAAGTTCTTTCATTAACACATTCCTCTAAGCTGATTGAATGTTCCTAGCCGCTTTGGCTACTGAGTTTCCTTTCTTGAACTCATAAAGCATTATGTGCCTCAAATGATTCTTGGGTACTTCCATGTTAGCAGGGTTTCAACCAAACAAAATTTAATTTTATTGTTCTCTAGAATAAAATTTGATCAGTTTCAATGCATCTGAACAAAAACAATGTTCGGCTCCATTAGACATTATAAAACTCTTTAAATTTCGTTCAATTTAAAAAAGGTAAAATTCGGGCAGATCTTATGGGATGACCTGATACATATGAAAATACTGCACAAACTCACTGAATACTCATTAATTTGTGCCACTCCATTGAGCAATTGAGGAAACTTGCATTGCAAATGGAAAGCGATGTTTTTATGACCCGCCATTTTGATTCCATGATCAACTGACGGACGAAAACCTCCGAGAGCCTTATTTGAGTCGCCGAGCGAAATGACTGTACACGTCATCTAAAGTTTATTTTCATGAACGCCTATTTAATAACGAACTGTCGTTAATCTGGTGTGGCCTCAGCATAAGTCAATTCGTTAATGCCCCAGTAAAACTCTTTCCTGAATGGTGAAAAATTGGTTGAGTTGATACCCTTAATTGATTATTCGTTTATTGTTCTTCAGTTGCCGATACCTGTAACTCGCGATGTTGTTGCCGAGTCCACACTCTGGTTTTTGTATTCAACTTCCTGCGCATTAATCGCTTGAGTGTATCAGTATTACGTGAGTGCAAGTCACGGTATTTGTACCGCCTTTAATGTTTGCCGCTCTGCATGTCACATTACTCGCATAAATGCAGTTAGCAACGTAATGTAGTCCCTACTGCCTGCAAACATGTGCAATTTGGCAAACACACCTAAAATTTTCACCCTAGTAAACGCTGAAAAGTTATCGTGTCTACCTCAATGCCTTACGGGTATTGTGACCATAATTTTCCGTCGAAACGTCGGCTGACGTCGTGCCTCATACAAATTTTATTGCACGCCATGAATTGGTAATGCCATGCTGTAGCCTTGCAATACTGCAGCTCTGTACTGAATGCAAAGCAAGTATACACATTACTACAAGTGCAGCCACTTCCACGCACGACACAAGCTCCTCTCTCTCCACTTAAGCCTATAAATAAGCTCCATCCCTACATAAACCCCCCTTCTTACATATCCCTCTTCCCAATTTGATACGGCGGGAAGGCTCGCCTAACTCTGGCCTTTGATTTTAGATTACCATGCTGTTGTGCTGAAATTTTTATGCAGGAAATGAACTTTGCCGCCTACTTCCTGTAATTCAAACCGGCTTTGCTGTGTGAAGCCCGCAGTTGATGTCTAGTCATTCCGTCACCTTCGTGCCAGCAGTTCCAGCGCGACGATCAGCAAACAGAAAAGCTCATATCTGAGGAAGGAATTGTTAATATGAAAATGTTTGAGAGAGATCATTTATGGTTGTTTGACCTCATCAAATCAGATCTATTCATTCAGAACATCCACCACAAGCACCCACCTGACCAGCCACAGGCAGATGTACCTGCGCTCTGAAGCAGACCTTGCATGACCCTTGTATGACCCTTGCATGACCCTTGCATGAGCACTTCCCTCTCACTGAGGGCAGCCTGGACTGCCATGGCTTACTTGTCACGCAACTTTTGCTGCTCCACGCAACACGTGCTGGACCCTGCAACACTTGCTGGTTCACGCAACGCGTGCTAGTCTACGCAACACTTGCTGGTCCATGCAACACTTGCTGGACCCTGCAACACGTGCTGGTCCACGCTACCCGTGCTGGTCCACGCGACCCGTGCTGGTCCACGCGACCCGTGCTGGTCCACGC